>CAXITT010001213.1:0-105610 GCA_964033795.1 Lymnaea stagnalis | reverse complement strand
AAAGATGGCTTCCTGAGCAGAGCTCTCAAACACTGAGATTGGCAACTAGTAATTATAAGGAAAGATGGCTTCCTGAGCAGAGCTCTCAAACACTGAGATTGGCAACTAGTAATTATAAGGAAAGATGGCTTCCTGAGCAGAGCTCTCAAACACTGAGATTGGCAACTAGTAATTATAAGGAAAGATGGCTTCCTGAGCAGAGCTCTCAAACACTGAGATTGGCATCTAGTAATTATAAGGAAAGATGGCTTCCTGAGCAGAGCTCTCAAACACTGAGATTGGCAACTAGTAATTATAAGGAAAGATGGCTTCCTGAGCAGAGCTCTCAAACACTGAGATTGGCAAGTAGTAATTATAAGAAAAGATGGCTTCCTGAGCAGAGCTCTCAAACACTGAGATTGGCAAGTAGTAATTATAAGGAAAGATGGCTTCCTGAGCAGAGCTCTCAAACACTGAGATTGGCAAGTAGTAATTATAAGAAAAGATGGATTCCTGAGCAGAGCTCTCAAACACTGAGATTGGCAAGTAGTAATTATAAGGAAAGATGGCTCACGGAGTTCCGATTAACTTCTTTTAATTCGGCCTAAATTTAAATAACTTAAATTTAAAGCATCCTTTTTCTGTTTTTTGTATTGGATCTAATATAATTTTTAACATGCTTTTTCCCTGAAATAATGCAATAATTCAATTCAAAATAGTGATCCACATATACTAAAAGGGTGAATAGTGTCGTCTCTTTGATTTGTCTGCGACGAGAAATGACGTCTTTATTTTATCTCCTATAAAGGCATCCATGCTTCAAAAACAGCAGAATTAAATAAACAATAAGTTTAATTAGGAGTTTAAACACAAAGAACCCTAAGATTATATATTAATGGAAAATGTGAGATAAAATCATAAATATAAAAAGTCATTATAAATTCTAAGGTTAACTGAATGTAAAATGTTGTTTCTTGAACTTTCAAGACCAAGCAACATTTTCTTTCGAAGAGGTTTCTTCTTCTAGGAATCCAGAGTTTTAAAGTTATTTTTGTATTATTTAATCTTGTCTTATTATTGCTCAGGAGAACATGTTTAGGTCAGTTTGGTTACGCGGTTAGTATTCGTCATGTGACACAAGAATTCGACTTGAAATTGACGAGGACGCTGGTGTAGACTGAAGGAAAAAAAAACGTTATCTGAATTTTAATGCAGCCCATTTAAGTAATCCCCAGTTTATTGGAGGCATGAAGTAGATGATAAACAAATGCTCTTTGTCTTTAAAAACAATCGTTAATACCACTGCACAAGGCGCTGACCAGATTCTAGACAAAGGATTTTTGGACCAGACTTTAGACAAAAGCTGTTTCATGATTTTTTTTAGTACGCTGAGCCCGATCTCCTGAAAGTTAATGGAAAATTGACAAAACTCGGTGGCCATTCTCTCCACAAGACAAATGGAGCAGAGTGGGGGAGAAAATCCTAGACGACATATCAAGTTTCATCCCGTAAACAGATTGGCTGTCTTAATCTCTTGCTCCCCAGCCTAGTTTGCTCAACCTTGAGTCAATAAAACACAAGTGGATATGACCATAAAACAGGGGCGTTTTCTTAGGACGGACATTTTTCACAAAATGTGAGTTTGGGGTGAATGGTGAGGGGGTTAGGGGGGTGGGGGGTCTGGGATCAATCGAGAATCTATTAATCCTCTCCCCAACTACCGCCAGCACACTCCAGCCCACCCCATCCGTTGCTTGTGTTTATTCACAAGTCTGTTGTCGAGCTCACACAGGGGAGGTAAAGTAACAATCCAGGGGTGTTTGTCTGGAAACGTCGAGGGGACATAAACAGTGGCAGAAGCTCGGGGATTGTAACGAGCTCGGATAGCGCCCCGGAGAGGGAGATCGACATCTGCTTGGTGTGTCACGCGCTTATCCGTGGGGCTAATGAGACAGGTCACGTGAGCAGGAAGAGCGCCCCTTCCCTTACAAGCCTTACATAGATGACTTATTGTTGCCAGTTATCCTGGTGTGTCATCTACAACGACAAGACAACAATGAAGACAGATATTTGGAACGACCCCCTATCGAAGCTAGGTAATCGATTTTTACATGGATTATTAAATATTCGGTAATCGTTTTTCACCGATCAATATCAACGTTTTAGTAATCAACGATACATCATCAAAAATATTCGCAGTTTTTATAACAAGTATTACACGCACGAAAATAATATGCACTGGAAATTCTTCTTTATTAGAAATATCCAAAACTAGCCGTAATTGTTCTAAATTGAGATGGTCAGTTCCACCATCTGGCAATAACGTTTTTGTTTGCAAAAATATTGGAAAAAGTGATTTGAAAAGTTGCTTAATATCCACCAAGAAGTAGGTCAAGCAATTTTACAAATATCTGAATGATAATGTTCGTCTTTACCGGGTGAATACCGTGACTTGGTACAGCCTTCATTGAGTGCTAGCATCGGTGGTTGAGGTACAGTCGTGATCGGGTGCTTACAACGGGGTTGAGGTACAGTCGTGATCGGGTGCTTACAACGGGGTTGAGGTACAGTCGTGATCGGGTGCTTACAACGGGGTTGAGGTACAGTCGTGATCGGGTGCTTACAGTGGTGGTTGAGGTACAGTCGTGATCGGGTGCTTACAACGGGGTTGAGGTACTGTCGTGATCGGGTGCTTACAGTGGTGGTTGAGGTACAGTCGTGATCGGGTGCTTACAACGGGGTTGAGGTACAGTCGTGATCGGGTGCTTACAGTGGTGGTTGAGGTACTGTCGTAATCGATTGCTTTCATCGGTGGTTGAGGTACAGTCGTGATCGGGTGCTTACAGTGGTGGTTGAGGTACAGTCGTGATCGGGTGCTTACAGTGGTGGTTGAGGTACAGTCGTGATCGGGTGCTTACAGTGGTGGTTGAGGTACTGTCGTAATCGATTGCTTTCATCGGTGGTTGAGGTACAGTCGTGATCGTGTGCTTACATCGGTGGTTGAGGTACAGTCGTGATCGTGTGCTTACATCAGTGGTTGAGGTACGTTCGTAATCGATTGCTTTCATCGGTGGTTGAGGTACAGTCGTGATCGGGTGCTTACAGTGGTGGTTGAGGTACTGTCGTAATCGATTGCTTTCATCGGTGGTTGAGGTACAGTCGTGATCGTGTGCTTACATCGGTGGTTGAGGTACAGTCGTGATCGTGTGCTTACATCAGTGGTTGAGGTACTGTCGTAATCGATTGCTTTCATCGGTGGTCGAGGTATAGTCGTGATCGGGTGCTTACAGTGGTGGTTGAGGTACAGTCGTGATCGGGTGCTTTCAGTGGTGGTTGAGGTACTGTCGTAATCGATTGCTTTCATCGGTGGTTGAGTACAGTCATGATCGGGTGCTTACAGTGGTGGTTGAGGTACAGTCGTGATCGGGTGCTTACATTGGTGGTTGAGGTACAGTCGTGATCGGGTGCTTACAGTGGTGGTTGAGGTACTGTCGTAATCGATTGCTTTCATCGGTGGTTGAGGTACAGTCGTGATCGGGTGCTTACAGTGGGGGTTGAGGTACAGTCGTGATCGGGTGCTTACAGTGGGGGTTGAGGTATAGTCGTGATCGGGTGCTTACAGTGGTGGTTGAGGTACAGTCGTGATCGGGTGCTTACAGTGGTGGTTGAGGTACAGTCGTGATCGGGTGCTTACAACGGGGTTGAGGTACAGTCGTGATCGGGTGCTTACAGTGGTGGTTGAGGTACTGTCGTAATCGATTGCTTTCATCGGTGGTTGAGGTACAGTCGTGATCGGGTGCTTACAGTGGTGGTTGAGGTACAGTCGTGATCGGGTGCTTACAGTGGTGGTTGAGGTACAGTCGTGATCGGGTGCTTACAGTGGTGGTTGAGGTACAGTCGTGATCGGGTGCTTACAGTGGTGGTTGAGGTACAGTCGTGATCGGGTGCTTACAGTGGTGGTTGAGGTACAGTCGTGATCGGGTGCTTACAGTGGTGGTTGAGGTACAGTCGTGATCGGGTGCTTACAGTGGTGGTTGAGGTACAGTCGTGATCGGGTGCTTACAGTGGTGGTTGAGGTACAGTCGTAATCGGGTGCTTACAGTGGTGGTTGAGGTACAGTCGTGATCGGGTGCTTACAGTGGTGGTTGAGGTACAGTCGTGATCGGGTGCTTACAGTGGTGGTTGAGGTACAGTCGTGATCGGGTGCTTACAGTGGTGGTTGAGGTACAGTCGTGATCGGGTGCTTACAGTGGTGGTTGAGGTACAGTCGTGATCGGGTGCTTACAGTGGTGGTTGAGGTACAGTCGTGATCGGGTGCTTACAGTGGTGGTTGAGGTACAGTCGTGATCGGGTGCTTACAGTGGTGGTTGAGGTACAGTCGTGATCGGGTGCTTACAGTGGTGGTTGAGGTACAGTCGTGATCGGGTGCTTACAGTGGTGGTTGAGGTACAGTCGTGATCGGGTGCTTACAGTGGTGGTTGAGGTACAGTCGTGATCGGGTGCTTACAGTGGTGGTTGAGGTACAGTCGTGATCGGGTGCTTACAGTGGTGGTTGAGGTACAGTCGTGATCGGGTGCTTACAGTGGTGGTTGAGGTACAGTCGTGATCGGGTGCTTACAGTGGTGGTTGAGGTACAGTCGTGATCGGGTGCTTACAGTGGTGGTTGAGGTACAGTCGTGATCGGGTGCTTACAACGGGGTTGAGGTACAGTCGTGATCGGGTGCTTACAGTGGTGGTTGAGGTACTGTCGTAATCGATTGCTTTCATCGGTGGTTGAGGTACAGTCGTGATCGGGTGCTTACAGTGGGGGTTGAGGTACAGTCGTGATCGGGTGCTGTCATCGGTGGTTGAGGTACAGTCGTGATCGGGTGCTTACATCGGTTGTTGAGGTACAGTCGTGATCGGGTGCTTACCTCGGTGGTTGAGGTTCAGTCGTGATCGGGTGCTTACATCGGTGGTTGAGGTACAGTCGTGATCGGGTGCTTTCATCGGTGGTTGAGATACAGTCCTGATCGGGTGTTTTCATCGGTGGTTGAGGTACAGTCGTGATCGCGTGCTTACATCGGTGGTTGAGGTACAGTCCTGATCGGGTGCTTACATCGGTGGTTGAGGTACAGTCGTGATCGGGTGCTTTCATCGGTGGTTGAGGTACAGTCGTGATCGGGTGCTGTTATCGGTGGTTGAGATACAGTCCTGATCGGGTGTTTTCATCGGTGGTTGAGGTACAGTCGTGATCGGGTGCTTACAACGGGGTTGAGGTACAGTCGTGATCGGGTGCTTACATCGGTGGTTGAGGTACAGTCGTGATCGGGTGCTTACATCGGTGGTTGAGGTACAGTCGTGATCGGGTGCTTACATCGGTGGTTGAGGTACAGTCGTGATCGGGTGCTTACATCGGTGGTTGAGGTACAGTCGTGATCGGGTGCTTTCATCGGTGGTTGAGGTACAGTCGTGATCGGGTGCTTACATCGGTGGTTGAGGTACAGTCGTGATCGGGTGCTTACATCGGTGGTTGAGGTACAGTCGTGATCGGGTGCTTTCATCGGTGGTTGAGGTACAGTCGTGATCGGGTGCTGTTATCGGTGGTTGAGATACAGTCGTGATCGGGTGTTTTCATCGGTGGTTGAGATACAGTCCTGATCGGGTGCTTACATCGGTGGTTGAGGTACAGTCGTGATCGATTGCTTTCATCGGTGGTTGAGGTATAGTCGTGATCGGGTGCTTACAGTGGTGGTTGAGGTACAGTCGTGATCGGGTGCTTTCACTGGTGGTTGAGGTACTGTCGTAATCGATTGCTTTCATCGGTGGTTGAGGTACAGCCGTGATCGAGTGCTTACATCGGTGGTTGAGGTACAGCCGTGATCGGGTGCTTACATCGGTGTTTTAGATACAGTCGTGATCGAGTGCTTACATCGGTGGTTGAGGTACAGAAGATAAGCCATCAAGGGAACCATGTTCACGTCACACAGCTTTCAAAGTACGTCAATGATTAAATGTTTCACTCAAAAATTTGGCTTCTGGCTTCAATACTTTTGTAGTATAAAAAGATTTTTTGTAAAAAAGATTTTAATGATAAATACTAACCTTGCAAATGTTTGTCTAGTCCACCACGGTCAACGTAGGGTCCTTCGTCAGTAGAGATTTTTGTCTTGGACGTTTTCAGACGTCGGTGTTATTTGTCATCTGACGTGAGTTCATCTCTTACGTACTTTAATAACAAGTCAAGAGAATAATTGATTCATCATTGTTATAGTCTCCTCCGTTTGCAATTAATATATGAAACATTTTTTTTAGATCATAAAAAAAGTCTTTTAAAATATTACCTCTAAAAAATCGAATGTATGTATTATAGAAATACTATGCACACATAATGGAAATGCCTACACAATTTCCAAAAATTAGTTTGGTGTGTAGTTCAAACGACGTCACTTTTTTTTGTCAAAAACCGATGTCGAAATATTGAACTCCCATTTTCAGAAAAACCTTAGCCAATGAGATTTTCTCCTGCCACATCAGTGGCCAGGGTCAAGGCTTTGTGCGAAGGTCTCCTTGAAATCTGACACCCCCCAGACGTGGCGTAATATCATATTAGGTCCTCCTGACAATGATAGGGCACGCTATGGCCAGGCAGCTGAGCGTGAGAGGTTTAAAGTAATTAGAGAGGTGGGAACCCCCTGGATGATGATTGTACAAGCCCTTGAGTCAATATTCATGAATCTCCATAGACCTTTTAGCCCAATCAATCCCTGGCCTAACATGTGGAATAGAGGCTTCCAGGGATTTACTTTACCAGACGGGGCAGAAACTTGAAAGTCTTGAAATAGACAGAAAATTAACAAAGTATTCAGGCCGATAAAAAAAAGCACCAACAAAAAATAAAACAAATATCGAGAAAGAAAATAAAAAACCTTAGGATTACATTCTTGCTTTGCGTAGCGAGATATTTAGTGACAATTTGAAACAGTAAATATTGAAAAAAATGACTTTGAGCATCTTTAATTTACTTACCTTCGTCCGCACATGTTCCGATCAAGAGAACATAATTGTTTTAACACTCAGCAGTGGTGAATTTATATTTAGAAATAGAAAAGGGCAAGACATTTAACCAGTATCAAAAATTGAAAAAGTCTGGCACAATAACGCGGGTCGGTATTCAAAGAGAGGACAATTCCCTTCCTCTCTAAATTCAAGTCGTTCTTTCTATTCGTATTTCCCTTTGTTTGTCCAACGTAATTTTTTCTTGAAATACGTGACCGTCGATTTAGGCTTCCTCGTGCTGACCTGAAAGGTCGCATCTAAGTCAACGACTCAGAGTTACAGCTCCGGTATGCGGGCTAGGTGGGTGGGGGTGGTAAGTGATGGGGATATAAGAAAAGGTTTTTTTTTTAAAAACAGCAGCCCTAAATCTAACCCAATATCTAACCCTAACCCTAACCCCTTCGCTTACAGTAACCATCAGACCTATCTGTAGGATTGTGGATGGGTGGTGGAAGGTGTTGGGGCTGGGTATTTCGGCAATAGGACTCTGATCAGCGGATGGCGCGCAGTCGTCAATGTCTGCTGTTTAGTTTCATGCCTTCGTAGATTTCATGCCTGGGTAGATGTCATGCCTGGGTAGATTTCATGCCTGGGTAGATTTCATGCCTGGGTAGATTTAATGCCTGGGTAGATTTCATGACTGGGTAGATTTCATGCCTAGGTAGATTTCATGCCTGGGTAGATTTCATACCTGGGTAGATTTCATGCTTGGGTAGATTTCATGCCTGTGTAGATTTCATGCCTGGGTAGATTTCATGCCTGGGTAGATTTCATGCCTGGGTAGATTTCATGCCTGGGTAGATTTCATGCCTGGGTAGATTTCATGTCTGGGTAGAGCTAATTCATTGTACCAGTGATTTTGTAAGCATTCGTTCTTTCAAAAAGAATTATTCTTTTGTGAATAATTTTAAAATGTCATACTCAGGAGTAGAAAAAATCATAATCAAACTACTTGTTAAAAAAGACTTGCTTTCGAAGACGAGATGATGCGCACTAAAAAGTAAGAACTAATTTTCTAAAAATTCATTACGGCAAAGAAAGTCTGTGCAGAATTATTTTTATTTTTATTGTTTCCATATTCAATTGAATTATTTGGCTTCACAGAGCCATATTACCCCTATGCTAATATTTTCTTTGCATACGGAATTTTAAGAGAAATATTTTCAAATTTTTGGTTTGTTTAAACTCGTTTTCGAAAGAAAATCTTCTTCTTTTAATTTTTTTTAAAAAAAAATAATCCAATGCTTTCAAAGTACCTATAATTTCGCCACACCTTTAATTCAGTTCAAGGAATTTCAATGTCATAACTAATATCAGCTTTATTAGGCTTATTTAATTTAAATATCATCCACTAAAGACAGCAAGCTTTATCAGTTGGTGCGATGAAAATTTGCTTCAGTTGAATGTCTCATAAAAAGGAAGAAATGGTTGTCCATTTCCGGAGGGAGAATCCTCCAACTTGAGATCTCACAATTAAAAAAACGCAGCATAGAGCAAGTCGATCCCTATCAAGTGTTCAGATTAATAACAAGTCAATATGGCAAGAACTGTTGAAAATATTATGTTGCTAATCCACTTCAAAATATATAAGTTTGCTAATCCAACTTCACAAGGAAGATAATGAAACAAGCAATGGCAACCATCAAGGTTAGTTCAACGTTTTAATTTTTTAAGAGAACAACAGGGAGCACTCGACAAGAACTGCATAACACCATGACGTCAATACACAATACAAAATGTGGTGTGCAAAACAATGCGCAACATTCAGTATTTTGTCCATGTCCAACACTCCTTCTCAAAATACTAAATAAAGCTAATTCATTGGTTTCACACCAACCATGTCTCTAAGCATCTGGAATCTTTGCTGTAACATTCCTTTTGTAAGAATATCTGCTTTCATTTGTGCAAGCAACCGAGCTTTAGACTATGTCTCTCAATTTGTCTCTCAGCGTTTACTTTGATCATAAACACTCATTTGCTTTCAACAGCTTTTCTTCCTTCTGGCAGTTCTACTAAGTCCCAGACTTCGTTTTCTTGAACTCGCCATGGCCTGTCTCGCTGTACTGGGTTCTTCCTGATCCCGAGTCAAGTTTAACCACTCACCATATCGATTCGGTGAGCGTTTAACTCTCGCTGATCGTCTGACATCTAGTTCCTCATCTGGTTCATCAACACCTTCATCATCAGGATCATCAACACGATTCACATCTTCATCGACGTCATTATCAATGAATTCCCGAAACACAAGTGTTGATTTCTGAGACATTCCAGTCTCCTTCTCAAGACCGAACGTGTTCTCTACTTCTTCATCGTCGTCAATGAATTCCAGAAATATAGGTATTGATTCCTGAGACATTTCAGCCTACTTCTCAAGACCGAACTTGTTTTCATTAAACAGAACGTCTCTGCTGTGAATCACCCGATTAGTTTTCAAATTTTATAGGCGATAACCCTTGACATCGATTTCGTACCCCAGAAAAACGCATTTCTGTGTTTTTGAATCGAACTTCTGTCTTTCATCTTTAGGAATTTGTGCATACGCAACACATCCAAACACTTTCAGGTGATCGACACTGGGTTTCGTACCAGTAAACACCTCAAATGGTGTAGTACCTTGAAGAACGTTAACAGGACTTCGATTCTGCAGATATACAGCTGTTGACACTGCTTCTGCCCAGAATTTTCGTGGGAGCTGTGCCTCAGCCAGCATGGAACGTGCTGCTTCCACAATAGTCCTGTTCTTCCTCTCTGCTACTCCATTCTGTTCTGGTGTTTTCGGAACAGTCAGTTCATGACGGATCCCCTCTTTCTTTAAATAACCTTCAAATTCATTTGAAGTAAACTCTCCACCGTTATCGGTGCGTAGGGCCTTAAGATTTTTTTCAGTTGACTTCTCAACCATCACTTTCCATTCAAGGAAACACTTAAAGACCTCATCCTTGTGCTTAAGGATATAAACCCAAGTGTATCGACTGAAATCGTCAATAAATGTAAGAAAATAGTGAGCTCCACCAAGTGATTGTGTGCTGACCTTCCCGCAGACATCACTGTGAAACAGGTCAAGTATCCCATTTCTTACCCTTCCACTTGACGGAAAATTGGTCCTATGATGTTTGCCCTTTGCACATGGTTCACACAGTTCCCTATTTGACCGCTCATCATACTCAAGACCATCCACTAGATTTCCTACAGCCAACTTCTTGAGATTTTCAAAACCTAGGTGTCCGTAGCGTCTATGCCACAGTTCCTCACTTGTTTCTTTACCTCCGTTTGCTGTATTACATGGATGTTCATTGTCATAATGACACAAATGGTACAAACCACGTGACCGCACTCCCTGTGCCAGAAGTTTACCGTTATTATCTTTTATTTCACAACCTTTGATATTGAAATAAACTTTCTTTCCAGCCTCAATCGCCAACTTTTGTATAAAAACGTTTCACCGAAGACTTTTCAACCTTTACAAAGTCTACAAGCTCGGCGTAGACAAATCAATTATTAACTTACTTGCTGGGGCAGTGCAACTATGTTTTACGTGTAAATTACGGGGAGACGTGCATAATATATATAAGAATGAGCTAGGGTATCGATACAATGCTAAAAAACCAATCGATTTAAATACATTCAGATTCTTCAAAACAACGATTGTGATTTTCTATTTTTTAGGGAAATCGAATACATTTAAATGTGCTCAAAATAAAATGTATCCCCTTTTATGTAAGTATATGTTGAATTATTTCTATTATAAATTACAAATACATTAAAAATAACAAGTAAAGAACTATTTAAAGAATGTTAACCGAATTTTAAAGTTATGATAGTATTCTTTTTTAACAATAACGTGTGATCTCAGAATAATTTTTATTTAATCACTAGAAAAAATGACCCGATGTTATCGGGTTATTAATGATAGGTCCTTTGCAATAATTTTTACCTGCTATTATAAAAACTCATCAAAATTTATAACTTTAAAAAGAAGTATCTATGTAATAATATTTACGTTTCTAGCATCATTAAGTTTTGAGAAGTATCTATCTGCTATATAGTATACGCCTCCCTTACTCTCTTTCATAATAATAATAATAATAATAATAAAGTTCATTTCAAAAACACGCTTCATCCCCAAAGGCTCGAAGCGCGGTACAAAGTCAACAAAAAACAAATCTATAATTTACCACATTTAAAACAAAAGCAACACTACAAAAACTAATTACAAGCATACTATGTCAAAGTCTTTCTAGCTATTTCAACCCTAAACAACACAGCCATTATGCATTAACTGGAAAATAAGGTAGACACTCATCCCAGAAGATGTTTGCGAAATAGATGTGTCTTTAAATCGGTTTTAAAGGACTCCAGTTTCCTGATCTGAGATCGACAGGAAGGGCGCTCCGAATTGTTGGAACAGCAAATGCGAAAGTGCGCTTTCTGTAAGTCTCAAGGAAAACACGTGGTGTCGAGAGTTTGCCACAAGCGGATGAGCGGAGCTCTCTAGTGGGTACACAAGGCGTCAGCAGCTCTTTCAGATAGGACGGCGCCAGGTCATGTAAGCAGCGGTAGCACAAAGTTGCGATTTTGTACTTTATGCGAGCGCGGACCGGCAGCCAGTGCAACTCTCTCAGAAGTGTTTTAGCTTGGTCGAACTTGCGTTTGCGAAGAACAATGCGAGCATTTTCTCCTATAAACAAGACCTTAATTTTCCGAAACTTAATTAGCAATAATTATATCACTTTTGTAACTAAAGAAGTTAATTGAGGGACGATTGCTATGCTAGAGAAACATTATAGATTTATCCCATTTCCTTCCCTTGATCTATAACTCTAAAAATTTTGAAAACATAATCTTAAATTTATAACAAAAACTCTATATATGATATAGATACATTTTATATTATTGATTTTGATATATTAATATCTTCATCAAAATTTTAAACAAACTTTTGCCTTGTTTTTTAAATTATACATTATCAAAAAATCGTAAAACAAAAAATATAAATAAGAATCTCGCAACCGTTTTTCACGTCTATAACATACTTGAGAGTCTTTTTTTATATAATTTTTTTTTAAAATTGTTAATCTAAAATAAACACAGCCACTTTAATTTTCGCAAAGTAAAAACAAAAATATATTTTCATTTTTTTAGAAGAAAATATTGACCCATCATGTGGCCCATTCACATTTTTCAAAATTTAATTTTCAAATGATTGAGTTTTGATATTCATGGGTATCTTTACATAAATGTAACCACGTTTTGTTAACATCATTGATTTTCTTAATTGGTAAACATATGTTTATGTGTAAAAAGATAATGTAACATCTCCTTTTTCACAAATGTAATACCATAGGATTTAAATATATTGTCATCCAGGTAAATGTACACATCCTATTTCCTACCTGCGATAGGTATGCTACACAAGAAGGTTAATTAAATATCAAAGTAATTCCTGTATTTTGTGAAGTATTTTTTTATTTTTAACATTTAATAAGTTTTTACTTTTTTAAATTCCAAAAACATACTTTATTAAATGTATAACGTAATACAAACTTAACATTTAAATATACTTCTAATAAGAAAATGCCGTTCAGTCAAATAGTGCAGCGACACTTCATAACAAAATAGCACTCACTAATTGACATATCACTCGGCCAAATAAGAACAAACCAGATGAAATTGCAATTGGTTCAATTTGAAATCAACATCTCAAAACTCTATTTGAACTTTGGTATAGATTTAGAAGTTAAAATAGATAACCATAAACTTTCAATATAGGGAATTATGCATTGAACTATTTTTTTAGAAGTTGTAAAACAATGCGTGCTAAAAGTGTGCTAGGTCTTTGAATTTTAATTAAGTTCAGGGTCGGGCACAAAATGTGTGGTTGCGTTCACCACGTGGATGATTTCCTTAATGACTATTATAGACTTTTGCGGAATTTGATACTGTCATTTATATAAAAGATTTCTGTGTTTTGCGATTTTCCAATAGTATAGTGAAGAAGTGAAGGTTTGGTTAAATTTTTAATGACGTTACCAATGTATCAAATTGCTTTGGATCATGGACCAAGTTACTTTTTCCCCATGTCATAAATCCTAGGATCTGTGTCCTTATCTGGTATTTCATCACAAACTGTTTTAACAATTATTTCCACATTTCTGAGTTCATCATGACTGCCAAAAAATCCAGAGGACCTCACAGTGTGATAGACTTCGTTTTTTGAAAGTCAATGGCAATGAGTTTGGGGCGGACAAGCTCCATCCACTCGGGAATTATTCTTATAGAATCTTCGGTGCAACAATTGAAAGTTTACTGAGCTTCAGTACTACCTTCAAGTGGGAAAATTCATCGGCTAAAATTAAACACCAATGAAATAGACTCATATAGAGAGCTAGTCACATGACACAAACAAAACAGCATTGGCTTGGCGAACTATTTTACGAAAAATTTAAAGTTTTTAAAAAAATTGGATAATACATCCGTCCCTATTTATCACAGATATCTAAGATCACCGGTGGAAGAAGCTGTAGTCGTACCCTTTCAATAAAGATGAGTTACAAATACCACGTTAATCCTCACAGATAAACTCGGGTAAAAATACCACGTTAATCCCCACAGATAAACTCGGGTACAAATGCCACGTTAATCCCCACAGATAAACTCGGGTACAAATACCACGTTAATCCTCACAGATAAACTCGGGTACAAATGCCACGTTAATCCTCACAGATAAACTCGGGTACAAATACCACGTTAATCCTCACAGATAAACTCGGGTACAAATACCACGTTAATCCTCACAGATAAACTCGGGTACAAATGCCACGTTAATCCTCACAGATAAACTCGGGTACAAATACCACTTTAATCCTCACAGATAAACTCGGGTACAAATACCACTTTAATCCTCACAGATAAACTTGGGTACAAATACCACGTTAATCCTCACAGATAAACTCGGGTACAAATACCACGTTAATCCTCACAGATAAACTCGGGTACAAATGATTCATTAAACTACACAGATAAACTTAGGTAAAAATATTACCTTACGCCTGCAGGGAAACTCAATAAAGGGACAACAAAAACTCTGTAAGAACAAACGAACAACTGTACTTTGTATCTGAAGTCGAATGGATTAGGCAAAGCTGGTGATGGTGTCGGTATTACAAATTATTAAAGTTTACTCAAAATCTAACTACGGAACACTCAAAATCTAGCTACGGAACACTCAAAATCTAACTACGGAACACTCAAAATCTAACTACGGAACACTCAAAATCTAGCTACGGAACACTCAAAATCTAACTACGGAACACTCAAAATCTAACTACGGAACACTCAAAATCTAACTACGGAACACTCAAAATCTAACTACGGAACACTCAAAATCTAACTACGGAACACTCAAAATCTAGCTACAGAACTCTTAAAATCTAACTACGGAACACTCAAAATCTAGCTACAGAACTCTTAAAATCTAACTAAGGAACGTAAAAAAAACATTATTTCATCGAGGGTACGAGGTACAAAGCTAAGTAAGCTGTGACGTCAGCGACAGTTTTTAAGTAGGTCGAACATGTTTACAAAATCACTGGCAAATTCTTTTTGATGGGTGGTCGTGAAGCCTTTTTCTGGAGCAACAATGTCAAAGTACATGAACAATTTGAACTATCTGGACAGACTCAATCAAAACTACATCCCTACATTACAAGAGACCAGAAAATCTAATGGAGACACCATGTTGACACGCCTGAGGTAGGGGAAAGATAGAGAAACAAGCGAGGAGGGAAAAAAAATTAGCCGTTCGATAACTTAATTATGGAATGACGTGCGCAAGATGACTGTCGTGCCAGAGTGGTAGTTTATACACACACAGACCTACCTCAAATTCATTTGTTGAATAAATCTAGACTTCTGAATCTGAGCATTTGAGAATCAATGATCGATAGATTTAGTTTGTATGTTTATTAGACAAGTTTTATGCTAAGATTTACTATCAGTGGTTTACCCCCATGCATATATTACAGCGTGGGGGGTGGGAGGGGAGGGGGGAGTAGGAGACACATTTATAAATGGGAAATAATTCAGTAATATCAAATTTGAATGTATATTAATGTAAAACATAAATTAAGTCCCTTGCTTTGTAATTATTTATTTTATTTATTTATTCAAACATGGATGAAGTTTTTTTAAATTACTATTTTAAATATATATATATATTTATATATTTATTAGATTTATATATACAAAATCTATTTGATACTTTCCATAAAAAGTTCTAAAATTAATCATTGGCAAGCAAGAGTTGAGGAGATAACTGAGCAATCAGTAGTTTGTTTTTTTTTAATTTAATTTTTTTTATGTTTAGGAAGAAAACATTTCAAAATTACGTGCCCCTTCGTAATGGTTGTCTCTTGACAATAATCTTGAATTCACAATTAAAGATATTTTGCGAGATCATCCTTTGATCGAGTCGTTTCACACCGCGTTATCTCTTAGGGTGATGGGTGGCTGAGCAGTCTAAACTGAATCAATCACAAGCTTGTGGACTCGAGCTCAACGCCTAGACTAGCAAAAACAACACCAGCAACCCGGGTGGATGGCAATTGTTAAAGTTGGAAAGCAACTCATCTAAGAACAAGCAAACTCTGAATTCAAACCCAGAGATGAAGTCCCGTAGGCGGTAGGTCATTGACTCAATGACAATTTCGACAAAAACTGTGACGTGGAACGAATGAAAAACATTGCCGGTTATCCACTACGTCCTGGTCCATTTCCAGTCGTCTTGACCTAGTCTTGCAATTGGATCAAATAGGCAAGGACGAGATGATAAGGCTGACGAATTGAGCAGCTCTCCTTCACTTTATAAGAAATGCAGCTCAAGTCAAAGCTACTACTTAAGTCGATTCTTGCCTTGGTCATGTCCGCATGCGAAGAAGAAACAATGATTTAAATAAATAATAATCAGGTTTTTTTTTTACAAGTAAAACGTTAACGAAGCGAGTATGCTTCAGGGCGCTAGTAAACAAATAACCTTAGATCACACTTAGTTAACATTGTTAAAATCGTTTCTATTAATCAGCAATAGGAATCAAATGCATCGAATTTATTGTCATATACTAGTTCTCTCGCACAATTTTGACGATACCAATGTTCATTATGAACTGTACTTGAATGCACATGTCATCTGTAAAGGAAGCACACGTAACCTGTCAAGACGTGACATGTAAAGACAGCACTTCATGACATGTGAAGACAGTGTCCATGACATGAAGACAGCACACATAACATGTCAAGACAGCACACATGACATTCTAAGATAATACACTTATTAAAATTCAGAACCGAAAATTACCAATCATAACAATGTATACATTGGTGCATCGCAAGGAGAACGCTGTTTGCTTTGATGTGTATTTTTTTCAGGATTTCCCATACTTTGTTTCGCCCATTTCCTTTTACCTAGCCTGATTGCAGTCTCTCCCCCTTATTACGCAAGATGAAATTAGGCGCCTAAATATTGTGGAGAGTTCGGACCACGACGGCGCCTGACCAGGGATTACGGCCATCTGACCACCCAGACACGACCGAAGGATCAAGCGCTGGGGCGCCTGACCAGGGATTACGGCCGTCTGACCATACAGACACGACCGAAGGATCAAGCGCTGGGGGCGGTACCGGCCATCCATCTGACCAGGGCATTTACCTGGGACGTCTGGTCTGTTTGTAACCTGGCGCCAATTGAGAAAAAGGGGCGGGGCGAGTACAGAACTCTATGAACCAGGGACTTATAAATAGGGACCTCTGGACGGGACGAGAGAGAAGGCGGTCAGACTGAGAACTAGATAGCAGGGAGAAGTCAGAGTTGTGAGATGAGTGAAAGTGTAAGCAAGTGACAGCCCAATAAAGAACACGAGTTTAAATGTTATCGCCGGAGTTGTTTCCTTATTGAGTACCAGAACTAGATGAAGTTAATCAGAGAGTAAGCAAGGTTTCCTTACAATATGATAAAACATTGTTGTTACTATAGATGCATTGGTTTGTCTTTTACCAAACTGTCCAACTTTACGGCAACAGACATGTGTCTAAAGCAGACAGTTTACAGGGAGCAATACATAACAATCAGATAACTGTTAGCATGGCACGGCAATATGAATGTTAACTTTATTTTATTTTGTTATTTAAATATAAACGTTATTTTGGCTCCGTTTCATTAATTTCACGGATGTTTTTTGTACTCCAAATTTGCGTGCATGTTATGACTAGGTTTTGTTGTGCCGAGGAATTATTGGAAAGACATTTGCTGTAGATTCGTAGCTGATGAGTAAGAGGGGGACAGATGGGCCCGGGTGCCAGATATCCCGGGGCGCCAGACTGGCAAAGAAGCCAAAATGGGTTGTTGACGGTGCTTTATTGATAAAAATTATGGGTTTTAGAGTTGAAGCGAATTAGGGGGAGGGCGTAAAATGAAGATTGTCCCCGTGCTAAACACTCTAGTTACGCCTCATTTACGATGTGTTGTCTGTGGGGAAACAAGTTTTACTTTATTTTGAATAAACGTAAAGCATCACTGATTCCATCAAGGTGTTGTCACTGCGTATGGGAAAATTAATGTTTAGTTGGCGACTGTAGAGTTTCATTTCCTTTAATGAAATTGAATATTTCTATAGCGGTTCAACAACAAATTCGATAAGAAAAATCTCGTCCCCGGATACGAGGCAATGTCTTTGTTGCGTGGGCCAAAACAAACTTGTCTGCAAGAGATGGGGAAGAAAATAGATCTCTGGAGTCCATGCCTTATTTCACTGATGTTTTATCACAAAACGTTTGAGTTCATGTAGGAGTAAAAGCCAAGCTGAATATTGGTTTTCAGAGAGTTTGGAATCTAAGCTTGGCAGTAAAAACATTTATAACGCTTTATAAGGAATACCATCAGAGGCTTTTAAGGGAACAAAAATGTACGAAATAGTTCTGAACACAGACTTTGGGACCGCCGATAAATACACCTGGTGAAAAAAAGGCGAGGAGGGGGAGGGGCGTATTCTAGTCTAGAATTTGAACTTTAACCTTTCACTTTGACGAGGCACTCATCCCTCAATCTTCTACTTTTTTTTTTGTGCTTTTCTAAAAGCTATTGATTTTGTGGCTTATTCGCAATCATGTAATGTGCACTGGTTTATTTTTGTTGACCAATACCTCAAGCTAGAGGCATTTAAACATATTTTGGATATAAATGATTTAGGATCAAATCATTTTATTGTGTGGTTCCTTATCAAACTCCACGACATTTATCTTCAGCAGGTCTCACGCCTTGTGTCAGATCATCAAAAAAAATTGGACTCGTGCCTTGTGTCAGATCGTCAACTTGCCTACCTCGTGACCACTGTTTCTTTCAGGCACCTCATGGGGTGGGGGGGGGGCACTGCAACCCTGAAAAGAAGTAGCCCCTCCCCCAAATCAAAATCTGTACAACAATATATTGATTATATTTTTTTTTAAATTACAAACGTATAAATTGTAATTTTAAAAGAGTTTTAAAAAGTATAGTGTCTGGTGCCTTTAACCGATTACAATTGATGGAATCTATGAAATAATGCTACGGTCCATATATATTTGATGACCAGTATATTTCTGGCTAATCTTATTAAAAGATTACAGCATTCTATTATAAATATCCTACTGGCCGCTCCTTATTATAAGCGGAAGTCTTACTTCGTGTTGTTCCCACATATCGGCATTTTTATTTGTATTTTTTTCAACTTCACAGATTTAAAAACTTTAATACACTGTATTAAATTACCTTTTCATAAAAAGCAAGGTCTACAAATCTAATAATAGCTCATCAAACATACGTAATCTTTTTTCAAATTATATTTCATCATAAAGCATTACTTTTAAAATAGGGATAGGAGTTGATTATGATGATGAATGCATTGGCGTAGCTGGGGTTGGTTTCCCCCGGTGCGGTAAACTCGTGGTGTCACCCCCCCTCCCCCCCCCCCCGACTTCCACGACGGATTACATCTTGTTAAAATAAGTCCACATTAAAACAATGACAAGAATAAAAAACAAATTAATTGAAGTTCATGAGGTAAATGTATTAAAGAACTGTAACAACGTCAAGTTATAGTTATTTGTACATTAAATTTACATTATTTAAAGTTTGCTTTCATGGACTTCAGAGCTGCAAACCTGTCAACCACTTGATTAAAATCAATATCCATCACCGAATCACTTTCAATTGATAATAGAGCTATATCAGAAAGCCGTGACTATCCCACGGTGGATCGTAAATAGTTCTTGATAAGCATTAGTTTTGAAAAGCTACGCTCAAATGAAGCCACAGGCACACAGATCATAAGAACCAATTGAAGGCTTATCGAGCGTATTGGAAGAGATTCTAGGAAGTCCCTTTCAGCTATGAAATTAAACACATCAAATACTGAACAGTCCTTGACATTGTGAAATTCAATATCAGTTGCCTTTAAGAGTTTTCTAAATCTTGGTATTTCTTTTAAAATGTCATCTTCTGAGAACTACTTATCATAGAAAGATTTTAAATTTTGGAATTGACACCAGTAACTCTTCTTCACTTGCTGATAATAGACTCTTGGGTTGAACACCCCTAAATATATCTTCTACTTCCTTTAACACTTGGAGATCACAATGAAAGCGATCAATATACTCCAGCATCTCTCTGCTGTTTTCTTTCGGAGAGAGAGTCCAGCATCTCCAATTGTTCTCCTGCCATGCTCTTCTTAAACCTTTATCTTCTCTCTACCGAAATTACAAATTGGTCTGATTTTAAAAGTTATAGGGTTACAAGAGAGCAGGGCGCTATCAGGGCTGGTCGTCATCAAAGTTTCGTGTGCGTACATAGACTCAGTGCCGCGCATAGCCAAAACTGTTGTTGTTAGCCAATGTACAAACAGTGCATAGTTCATCAATTATTATATCGAAATCGTTTGTGTGTGCTTCTTTTGTAACAAAGCTCCTAAATAACAGAGGTTTAAAATAGTCATTATCTTCTATTTATAAAATTCCCAACTGCTTTTGTCTTTTTAATATTAGAATAATAAAAACTGCCCCATCTATTTGTGCAGGTTTTTTAAAAATTACTTTTTTTTTTCAATATGAGAATCTATTAGAAAGCTTTAAAAAAAAGATTTTTCTTCTTCTTCTTCTATATCTTAAGGGCCCACGATCAATGTATTGATCATTTTGGCTCCTATGCATGTAGATGGGATTTGCAATGTTTCTGTTACTGGTGTTGATGAGGAAATCATGCACTAGGGGTTTGAAGGCTTGAAGCAATAGACACAAATGTGTCTAGTGTTGTCGCCTCAACCGTTCCTTTTGAAAGATGATTCCAGTCCCTGATTGTCTTGGGCAGGAATGAGCAGCTCCTATACAGGCTTCTTGCTGGTATGAGCCTGAATTGCCTGTCATGGCCTCGTCGCTGTCTATGGGGGAGAGGGACGAGTTTCTGTTTAATACTGGAACAGTGGACCAGCCCATTATTTATCTTGTACATCATGGATGTCATGGCCTCGTCGCTGTCTATGGGGGAGAGGGACGAGTTTCTGTTTAATACTGGAACAGTGGACCAGCCCATTATTTATCTTGTACATCATGGAGAGCCTGGATTGTCGTCGTCGTTTCTCCAATAGTGACCAGCCTAGTGTTTCTAGCATGCTGCCAACACTAGAGGTATTCCTGTAGTGGTTTAGGACAAAGCGTGCTGCTCGTCGCTGGACCGCCTCCAACCTGTCAATGCTCTTCTGGGTAAATGGGTCCCAGACTGAAGATGCATAATCTAAAATCGGACGGATAAAGGCTTTATATGCTCTTTCTTTCACACAGGAGTTGCCAATCTTTAGATTTCGCCTTAAAAACCCTAGGGTTTGCTTGGTTACATACATTGTTAATATGCTCGTCCCAGCGGACCTCTCTTTGAATGGTAACACCCATTTTGTGAACTAGCATTTCGATTATCATTTTGTTGTACTTGTTTTAAAATAAATTCGTATTCCTAATAAGTCAGTTTAAAATAAATTGTGTGGGTTTGAAAAAAAAATGTAATTATATCTATAGTGGCAATTTGTAATTTATCTTTTAAAAGTTATAGCAGTTTGAAATTCCAAATAAACATTTCATTCAACTGAAATTGGGACATTAATACTTTATTTTGTAAACAACCCAAGTCTTTTTTTAACATAATAATGCCGTTCATATAAGATTGATAAAAATGACCAGATTTGTAGTTAGAAATTGAAGGCAATGAAGGCCCAAGGGGTGGAATAGGAGACTTTGAATAGAGGAAGGTGTTGCCAAATTGAAAATTTCTGAAGACTTTCAGGCAAATTTAAAATGCAGGGATGATATTTTGCACAAACTAGAATTTGGAGTTACTTTTGGCCATATTGGATAGGTTATTTCAGACATCGGGGTGGTAAGCGCCAGAATTAGACAGAGTAACAATCAGGGATATATCTAACTCCACCCCCAGTCCAGCAGGAACTTAATTCGTTTCAGTTGTGTCGCCAGTGGGGTTAGGGTTTTTGCTATAGCTTATTTTCGCCCCTTAAATCTTTATAGTACATAGAAAAATTTAATAAATTCAAAATGCAAGAATGCATTTAGCACATACTTGCATTCATTTTTGCAACATTTTTGATTGGAGAGCAACGGTAGAGATAATAGTTAAAATGTAGGTGCCACTTAACCTCAGAGCCATCATGTGGACCCCATTACACCTACGGCTGCCGGTGGGCTCAGATATTTTAGGGGATTAAAATTGTGACGTGGACACATTTTTAATAATCCACTCTGAATGCAGAGTGGGGGAGGACAAAAGGAAAAGTGGCAGGAGGCCTTAAAAGTACAATGATTGTTCTTGCTTGACCTGGTGGTGTTATATAAAATATATTTCTATATTACTTAATAGTAATGTGGCATTTATTATTTTTTCTAATGTATTATGGGGGTTAACTACTTGATTAATAAATTAATTTTCAAAAGACCAAACATTCCAGTCCAAAACAGATTTCCATCACAATGGGCACTGCTAAAATCCTTTTACATGTTGTAAGCAAATACAAAAATCAATATACTTATAATAATTACCTTTTCTAAATACTTTCAAGTTTTACTAAGAGTCTAAGAGGGGGGGGGGGTGGACAAACTGTTTTGTAGAAAATTCTTTCTGTCGATCCTGTCACGTAAAAAAGCAAGTGTTACGAAAGCTAAACCACATACAAAAAAAGGACTGGTAATGTTGGATTTCGACAAATATGATATACGGATAGCGACCTTGAATGTACGTAGCCTATACAGAGCCGGAGCATCTGAAAGGAAAGTCTGCATGATGAGAGCAAGCACAACGTAACACGTCTAATAGACTTCGCTACAGGAAAGGAATGACAATCAGTAGCACAATATTCCAACACAATGAAATACATAAAGCGACATGTATATCTCCAGATACCCGTACTCAAATTGACCACTTAACCCAATGACCGGATGCATGGCTCAGACATATTAAATGTACAAAGCTGTAGAGAGGCAGAAATAGACTCAGGCCGCATACTTATAAGAATAAAATATTTTTAAAAAAGAATTTGTAAAATCCAAAATCAAAAAAAAAAAAAAAAAAAAAAAAAAGAAAAAAAAAAAAAAAAAAAAAAAAAAAAAAAAAAAAAAAAAAAAAAAAAAAAAAAAAAAAAAAAAAAAAAAAACAAAAAAAAAAAAAAAATAAAAAAAAAAAAAATGAAAAAAAAAAAAAAAAAAAAAAAAAAAAAAAAAAATAGAGAGAGAGAAAAACAGTACAACAGCCAGAAAAGCAGGGATCCAAAAATTACTGAGGAATATCAACAGATGATTGAAACTCAGAATTATCCAAATGGAAATCATCCAGCATCGTTGATATAAACGAGCAATGGAAAAAGATGAAGCAAATAGTAAAAAGAGTACAGAAGAACGATTGGATGTAAACCAATAGTGAAAAGAACATGGTGGTATGATGCAGAATGCAAAGAACTTATAATGTCAATCATAGTTTGCTTCTACACAAACTTCAGAGATGTAGGATCCAAATCATTACTAAAACATGGATCTCTAGCTTCCTCAGCAACCGATGCCAAGCAGGGGTGGTGAACGGTGCAAGCTTTTCCTTTGTCGGTGTTAAGTCAGTGGTCCCCCCCCCCCGGGGCTCGGTGCTAGACCCTTGTTTGTTCGTAATGACCTACCCGAGGGTGCTGGGTGGCCGAGCGGTCTAAACGGTCTCAAACCAAACAGCTGGTGGTCTGGAGTTCAATCCCCACCAAAAAAAGCAAATCATCCCAAGCACCCCGGGTGGATGGGACTCGCTAGCCTTGGACGGCAACCCATCTAAGAGAAGGCAAACTCTGAATTTAAACCAGGAGCCAGAATGATCAACAAATTGATCGTGGGCACCTCAAATATAAGAAGAAGAAGAAGAAGAAGAAGAAGAGAAATTGACATCCCAAGCAAGACTGTTTGCAGATGACACGGTAGTGTAGAGGACGATCGCCAACAGATGTGACCAGGACCAGCTACAACAGGATCTCAGTCGGTATACTGAGTGGGAGATGAGGTGGGACATAGAATTTCATCCTGCCAAGTGCCAGACACTGTCAGTCTCAAGAAGATGAACTCTTCTACAATACCATTACGAACTGCATGGCCATATACTTGAGCCAGTTTCCTTCGTCGTGGTACCTGTGTGTTACCATTTAAAGAGAGGTCCGCTTTCACGAGCATACTAACAATGTGTGCAGCCAGGCAAACAAGACCCTGGGGTTCTTAAGGCGTAATCTAAAGATAAGCAACTCCAGTGTGAAAGAGAGATCTTATAAATCCTTTGTCCGTCCGGTTTTAGATTATGCATCTTCAGTCTGGGACCCATTTACCCAGAAGTGCATCGACAGGTTGGAGAGGGTCCAGTGATGGGCAGCACGCTTTGTCCTGAACCGATACAGGAATACCTCTAGTGTTGGCAGCATGCTGCAACTGGGATGGTCACCATTGGAAGAACGACGACGACTATCCAGGCTCCCAATGATGTACAAGATACAAAATGGGCTGGTCTTCTGCTCCAGCATTAAACAGAACCTCGTCCCTCTCCCCCATAGAAAGCGACCAGGCCATGACAGGCAGTTCCGGCTCATACCAGCGAGAAGCAAGTATCGGAACTGCTCATTTATGCCAAAGACAATCAGGGTCTGGAACAAGCTTCCAAAAGGAACAGTTGAGGCGACAACATTTGACACATTTGCGTCTATTGCCTCAGGCCTTCCAACCCCCAGTGCTTGATACCCTCACTAAGTAACCCTTGCAATCAGTGAAATATCCTCATAAACACCAGGCACAGAAACATTGCAAATCTCCTCTACAAGCATTGGAGCTCAAATGATCAATAAATTGATGGTGGGCCCGTAATCTATAGAAGAAGAACACGGCAATTATTTAATGGAACAAGAAGGGCGGCTAGTAAAATTTGCAGAAAGAAGAAACGTGCTTGGAAAAAATAAAAAATAGTTGAGATAGAAGAGTCGGCAAAAGAAAGATATGTGAGCGGAATGTACCTCAAGATAAAGCAGGAAAAGAGTGGCTTTCAAGCAAGATCCCACATGCGTGAAAGTACAGATGGAGAATTGATCACAGAGAACAGTAGGGTACTAGAGTTATGGGCACAACACTTTAAAGGCTTACTGCATTGCTCAGGTGGAGTGTCCAATTAGGATTACTCTCTACCACAAGGAGGACCGGACCCACTGGTCAACCAACCAACATTGGATGAAATAAAAGATGTGACCTTCACCATGAAAAATAACAAAGCCCCAGGAATAGACCTTATCTCTGCAGAAATGATAAAGCTAGGTGGCAACGAACTGCGTAGGCAAATACATGACATCATATCCAGAATGTGGCAGGAGGAAAAAATACTAATAGAATGGGACAATGTACTCCTAAACCCAATTCACAAAAAAGGGATGTAAGTTGGTCTGCTCAAACTACAGAGGAATCTCCCTCCTTAATGTAATGTACAAAATCCTCACAAAACTTATAGCAAGAAAACTGGTAAGATATAGTGATCATATTTTTACTATAAGATGTCCCCTGAAGAGATGTTACGAATATAACATCGGAATACACCAACTACATGTGGATTACAAAACAGCATTCAATAGCGTAGAGGAGGACAGCGGAAAAACCAGACAAGTCACATATTGAAGATTTTGAGAAAAGTGGATTTTAAAGTTTGAAAGTATCGAATATTTTCACATGTAAACATAAAATGCTATAATTTTGCTTGTATTTAGTGATACCATTTTACTTTCAAAACATATCAGTTACTAAATATTTTTGGACAATTTACTACATTTGTACAGCTTATTGTACAGGCTAACCCAACATTGTGACCTGTCTGCTTTTTCCACCGAAAATGAAAATTTTTCAATTGGACTATGTTTTATGGCTTCTGAAAGGCCATTACTTGTCTACTTCATCCCAAAGTCAACTTATTACTTGTCTACGTCATCACAAAGTCAACTTATTACTTGTCTACGTCATCACAAAGTCAACTTATTACTTGTCTACGTCATCATAAAGTCAACTTATTACTTGTCTACTTCATCACAAAGTCAACTTATTACTTGTCTACTTCATCACAAAGTCAACTTATTACTTGTCTACTTCATCACAAAGTCATTATTACTTGTCTACTTCATCACAAAGTCAACTTAAGTGATCACTTTTAATAATAAAACCAAAATTATTGTGGCCGAAAACCCCCCAATTATTTTACCCACCAATAATATTAAAAATTATTATTATTTTTTTAAAATCTAAAGCCGTCTTCGGTATACACGCCACCGATATCTTGTACTGGTGGTGTAATGAGTCAATGATAATATAATAAATTATATCAAATTTATACTTTCACAATGTCATTTTCATTCAGCTTATTATAAATTATATGTAACATATGACCCTGAACTGGTTTTGAAAATGATGAAATTGGAGTATGCTTATTTTATGTTTGGGTGCTGGGTGGCCGAATGGTCTAAACTGAGCAAAATCAAGTTGGTGGTCTGGAGTTCAATTCCAGCTAGAGCCCAGTCAAGCAATAACACCCCGGGTAGATGAGACTCATTAACCTTGGATGGCAACTCATCTAAGAGAAGGAAACTCTGAAATCAAACCCGGAGATGGAGTCCCGAAAGGCGGATAACATTGATACAATGAAACATTCCGGCAACTCCTGCGACGTCACTGGTGCCAAGCTGTATCATCCATTGATGTTCCCTTGGGTTACCCAGCGGCGTGGAGAGAGGCGATTTGCTGTTGGCAACCAGCTTATAATCCTTGAAGTATAATCCCAGGCCATGTGGATTTCGTCCTCCGAAGCCCACTCCATCGTCACATTGTCACATTGTGACGGACGGATGCCAACATTTTATGTTGACTGTAAGTGTAGGGATTTTCATTAAAATAAAATAAAGAGTTTATGGCCTGCATTTTCAATAACAATGAAGACAAATAGACGGTCATAGTGTGTTTAACAGCTTTTAATCGGGAAGAACTCCATGCAATAGGCACACAATATGTTGTTGTAACACATTGAATTGTTCTCATCACTGCCGTCAGTGCTCTCATTAAAAAGATGGCAGGAACAGGAGGCGAGCATACTTTTTGTTCTGCTTTTTTTCCTTTTTTGCCTTTATTGGGCATTCATCATTTATCAGAGGCAATGTTTAACAGAGATGTAACTTCGTAACACATTGAGCATGCTGTGTCTGCTGAGATTACTGTAAGAAAGCACTGACGAAGTAGACTACAGATTAAACTTAATCCTAAACGTTCCTAAGTCTGATTCTAATCACATAAACCTTGCACGGTGACTATCTTTACCCAATTTATGACGAGAAAAACTTTGCTGCCTAAGCCTCTTTTTCTTTCTCCCGTTTAATTTTCTCTTTAAGATTATATTAGATAACACTAGTAGCAGTTAATGTTTGGTGTAATTTCCTCGTCGGAAAAATCTGTAGTTATTTACGTTTTCGTTTCTTGGCATTGGTTAACACATCACATGATACTAAGGAGGGTACATTGATGTTTTTCCTCTACATTTTCACTGGACATGTCTGATTCTTCCAAAGTATACACTATTTAAATCCCCGATTACCCGTAAACGAGGTGATTTGTGCAGTAGTTTACAGATGTCATCTGAAGCTTTATTATGGGGGGCATTGGTAAGGGGGATAACTCAAAAATAAAATTTTGTGATATGTCTGGTTTTTCCCTGAGGTCTTCGGCAGGAATTACCTATCCGATGCTCTACAAGAACTCGGAGTCCCAAACAAGCTTACTCGGCTCATACATATGATGATGGCTAACTCCAAAAGTAGACTCAAGGTGCAGGGGAAAACTCAAGGGAGTTCCCAGTTAATCAGATTCACTATCAAGCAACCACAAATTTGAGAGAGTGGGTACATTCAAATATCTAGGGGCAACTAGAAACGAGCACAATGAAATGATGTCGGAGGTGAAAGAAAGAATAACAGCAGGCAATCGTTCCTATTTCAGCCTACAAAAGCTACTGAGAAGCAAACCCCTCTCAGGGGGATCAAGGAAGACAATATACTCTATTATCATAAGATAAGATAAGACAAGATTCTTTTATTGATCCAAACAAATGGAAATGTTTTTATGATTGTATTATACATTTTCAGCACATAAATAAAAGAATTTGAACGCAAGACATTTATAATAAATTATTTCAAACAACCATTCAGTGAGTTCTCTTAGCGAAATCGGGGACTTATTAGTTCTCATTAAGATGTGTGACTTCAGAGGGAGCACGCCGGTAAATTCATACAGATTGGGGAACAAAAGAATTTGTATATCTTTCAGTCCTCGCCCTGATGGAAAGAATTCGTCCCGGACGGCCTGATCCTAAGTTTCTGTGATGAAGAGGGTGGGATGTATCAACCAAAATGTGTTTAGTTTTACAAAAACATCTTTCTTCAAATAGTTCTTCAAATGAAGGATGTTTAGTTTGTGTTATGTTCCTAGCTTTCTTGATTAGCTAAGTCAGTTTATGCGGTGTTGAATGTCAGACGTTGAATTCACACACCAGCAGGTAATACTGAAATTAATTAGGCTTCCAATTGTTGCACTGTAGAATAAATTAACGACTTGCTAGTTTACGCCGAAATTGTACAGTTTTTTGAGGTAGAACAGTCTCTGGTTGACTTCCTTATACAGCATTTGGCCGTGCTCATGCCATGTTAGCTTATTATTAATGGTCACACCTAAGTACTTATATGCATCTACTTTCTCTACACTTTGATTTTTTATGTTGAGATCTGTAATCAGGTGTTCGGTGAATAATAAAGTATCATCCTGTGTAGCACTGCCATTTTTAAATGAATTCATCATCTCGTTGTGTAGACTTTCAAAGTCCAGGCTGTCAAAACGACAATAAAAGTCATTTAACTCATTTCAAATCCTCAACACACAAGTATTCACGCTAAGGAATATATCAATTTTAGACCAACCCAACAAGCCTTTGAGTTGTTAGTGAGGAATATTTTTTCTATTTTTTCGTTTGTGTTGTTTTTTACCTTGATATATTTTTTCCTTCAATACTCATTTTTAGCTTTAATGAATTCCTGATCGTTAATCTTAAACATAATCTTCTTGTGAAGTATGGTCCCCTTTATTTCTCTGCTCATCCAGAGTTTGTTGTTGTTGAATATCCTGGTTTTTTTGGGGGTAATGATTCCGTCTCCACAGAACTTAATGTAGGAATTGACGGTGTTTGTTTGCTCGTCTATGTCCGGGCAAGTGTTTATACACGTGTCCCAGTCTGTACTTTCCAAGCAGGCTTGAAGTTTTTCTGTCACCTCATCTGACCACAGTTCAATAGTTTTTGTTTGATCTTTTGTTTAGTTTTTTTTAAACTGGCTTACGTTATAGCATGGCGTTAGGCGGACCATTGTGTGGTCGGATTCCCCAGTGGAAATAAACCATGAGATTTTAGGCCTTTTTTATGTTACCATAACACATCAAGAGTTCGGTCTTTTCGCGTGGGGAAAGTAACGTACTGAAGTGTATGTTGGCATGGATTTATCCAGAGATAATTGATTAAAGTCCCCCATAATACGACGAACGGAGTCTGGGTTTTTTGTTTCGAAATCATGGCTTACACCCAAAAGCCTCTCCGTCCGTAGGATGCTCCTTGTTAGCATTAGGTGTGAATGTAAGTGAGGATGGTAAAGATTTGGGGGAACTCCCTAGGTGGGTAAAATGGCCTTAAAGTGATGCAGAGTAGTTCTATGTCGGGTGTACAAACTACATGTTTCACTGTACTGTTAATGATGCTACAGTAGTTTTTTATTATATATATGGCCCATCCCCCTCGCTTGGATTTGCCAGTAGTAATATGCGCTATTGAGTCTTGGACCCTTAGCCGAAAAGCAGAGAACCTTCTCAATACATGGGAGAGGAAAATTCTCAGGAAAATATATGACCAAGGGCTAGAAAATGATGTCTGGAAAATCCTTACAAAACAAGAGCTATACTATGGGTGCAGTTGTCAAGCAATTTGACATGCTATATCACATGTTCGCGGACGATACACACCTTCATCAATCCGTGATCCCCTCTCAGTTACCTCAACTTCTTAGTACGACACAGAAGACAGTGGAGTCAGTAAAGCACTGGATGACCATAAACAAGCTCATATTGAATGATGAAAAGGCTGAGCTGATCCCCATTGCCACTGCTCAGAAACACAAATTTGTAAAAAAAACACAATATCACTTACTCTCTCAGGTATGCAGATTTAGTTTGCTCATACAGTGCGAGACCTGGGTGTCTATTTAGACAGAACACTTACTATGGAAAATCATATTAACATGCTTTGCAAGGATATTTTCCTAGAGCTGCGCAGGATTAGTCATATCAGACCTTTCTTAACGGTAGATGCATCAAAGAGACTGATGTCTGCATTTGTGTTATCACGCATGGACTACTGCAATGCTCTCATGGTGGGTCTCCCAGGTACGGTCCCGGATAAAATTCCAAAGAGCACAAAATAATGCGGCTCGCATTGTTCTTCGCAAACACAAATTCGACCATGCTAAAACACTTCTGATAGAGCTGCACTTGTTGCCAGTCCGCGCTCGGTTCGCTCTCGCATAGAGTACAAAATTGCAACTTTGTGCAACCGCTGGTTACATGACCAGGCGCCATATTATCTCAAAGCACTCATGACGCCTTATATACCCACTAGAGCTCCGCTCATCCGATAGTGGCAAAATATCGATACCGTGTGTTCGCCTTGAGACTTACGGAAAGCACACTTTTGCATTTCCCGGCCCAACAATTTGGAACGCCCTTCCAGTCGCTCTCAGAAACAGCCAGACACTGGAGTCCTTTAAAACCGATTTAAAAACACATCTATTTCGCAAAAACCTTCTGGGGTGATGCTATCTAACATCTTTTTCAGTTAATGTATATTGGCCTGTGTTGTTTATGGTTGAAACGGGATGAAAGACTTTGACTTGATATGCTCGTATGTAGTTTTATATTGTTGCGTCTGTTTTTTAAATGCGGTAAATTTTAGATTGTTTTTATTTCTCTTTTTAATATGGTTGACTTTGTACCGCGCTTCGAGCTTTTGGGGATAAAGAGTGTCTTTCAAATAAACTGTATTATTATTATACTAAGTGTACAAAGGCCCACCCATAATCGCAACAATAAAAAAGGCAGACTGCGCTGAGCAGGACATATTGAAAGGATGCCTTAATGTAGAGCAGTTAAAGTTATTTACAGGCAGAAACTTAGGGGCAGATGAATCACCGATCGCCCAAAGTTGAGATGGATCGACTATGTAGAGATTGATTTACACTACTTGGGGTTTGCGCATGGAGGCGGAAAGCCATGCATTGTTCCGAAGGGAAGGATGTGGTGGAGCAGGCCAGGGCCCTACATGGACTATAGCGCCACTGATGATGATGATGAGGAAATTGTTTACATTTGTATGAGTTTTCAAAGCTTGTCATTTTTATAAATCTTATAAGAACGGCATATATATGTTTAAAAGATATGATATGTTTACAAAAGACGTAAATATATTAATGTATTAATTTATGAGGTAAATCGTCTAAAAAATTTTGATTTAAAAAATTATTTGTAATTTTAAACTACTCTAATTTTATAAGATAAATGATAAAGTGCCTCTTAGATATATATTTCAGAAAATTTTTGACCAAAACCTTATTTACTTTTTTTCACTGACGCTTTTAGTAAGAGGAATTTTTTTCTTAAAATATATTTTTTTTTTAATGGCATAATAATAGAAATACTAGTTCCAACAAAACTTTTTTTTTTCTACTGGATTCTCTTCATTTTGAAAAATAAAAATAATAATGCGTGCAAAAAGGTGGGGAAGATTGTTTAACATTCTGATATTTAAAACAAAAGCAGTAATCAATATGGACTAAGTATTTTTTTTTTTAAAGTAGCACATTTAAATGTAAGGACAAACGCTTTTGATTTTATAATAATTGATACCGATTTATGCAAACAACTAGAAGTAAGAATTCCGCTCAAAATCAGGAGTGGCCAATTTTGGAACAGTATGATATTTATAATCGAATAGTGTAAGCTTATAATCGAATAGTGTAAGCCTGTAATCGAATAGTGTAAGCCTATAATAAGATTGACCTTAAATAAACGGATCATCCAATTGATCGAGAGTCGCGATATTTCATTGATTCCAATTAATGTAATCTGTTACACTGGCTGGGTGGTCAATTGGTGTAAGCTCAAAAGTCAATTCCAAGCTTGTGGTATCGAGTACAATTCCGCCAAGCAAAAATATCAGCACCCCGGGTGGATGGCACTCCTTAACCTTGGATGGCAACTCATCAAACACCAGCACCACGGGTGGATGGGACCCGTTAACTTGGATGGCAACTCATCAAACACCAGCACCACGGGTGGATGGGACCTCTTAACCTTGGATGGCAACTCATCAAAGACCAGCACCCGGTGTGGATGAGACCAATGTTCCCTTTAAGCTGCGCGTCTACGCAGCCGCGCAGTAATCTCACAGACACCTTGCAGCAGTTTTGAATACCGCGCTGCTAATTTCCACTTAAGGGTGTGTTTGTGTCTGTAGGCTGTAAAATGTGCGCACAAAAAAATGATGCTGTAAAAATGTGCACACAAATTTATGATTTTGCACACGGAACAATAAACCTTAGAGGGAACATTGGATGGGACCCCTTAACCTTGGATGGCAACTCATCAAACACCAGCTTCCCGGGTGGATGAGACACCTTTACCTTGGATGGCAACTCATATGACACCAGCAACCGGGGTGAATGGGACCCCTTAACTTTGGATGGCAACTCATCAAACACCAGTACCCCGGCTGGATGAGACCCCTTAACCTTGGATGGTGTTATGTAGTACACTTTTCCCGTGCTTGAACTTTGTTTCACCCCACATTAGATCTCTAGCAGACGGTAGCGTTTGTTGTGGACGTGGCCAATTCGTTTGATTATCTTGTTTACTACCACTTTCAATTAAACATTGCTAGTAGGTCTACTGGTATCTTGTCAAAGTTTCTCAATTGAATTAGAAAAGTAGGGGCGTTTCTAGACGCATCGGTGGACCCATATATATAAGGGATTGACAGGCACACAGCGAGAAAGATTCAGATAGATATTTGTAAATTTACGAAACGTGTATTATTCTTTGTTTTCTTATATATGTGTTTATTCACCAGTCGTCATTGTACATTATTAATTTGCACATTGTACTAACTGTGTACCGGTACAAGATCTACCATACTCTGTAAGTTGATCATTAGTAATTATATTGCTTTTGTTTTATAAGTGTATTATTACTAAATTAAATTTTACAAATTGTAATTGGTACTGTTTTCGGCGTCGTATTTTTGTTATTGTATTTCTCCATGGTATCTTCCTTTGTTAGGCACTGTTTGAACGAGTCATAACGTAAAACAAGAAATTAATTTCTCACAATAGAAGTCAGTGCGTAACAAATGTGGGTACCTTGTCCGCGATAACTGAATCCATATTATTATTTTTCTCAAGTCCCCAATTTTAACAAATTGGGTTGCTCCTCCGGGATATAACTGAATCCACATTTTTATTTCTTACAAGTCCCTAATTTTCACAATTGTGGGCTATTCCGGGGACAACCAAATCCATTTTTTTCTCATTAGTCCCCAATTTTAACAAATTGTGGGTTCTTCCGACGATAACTGAATCCATAATTTTTAATACACTAATAATACATTGAATCTTTGTTTGTGGATTTAGACCAACTGTTTACTTTGACATACTCATAATAAATCTGAGTACACGATACCATTTTACGATACCAATAACAGAGCTAGTTACAATTTTTCTTTAAATTCAATTAAATAAATGTGTTCACTAAGCTTAAATTTTTATAAAACTTAATGTTATATTTTGCCTTTGTCCAAATGGATTTTGATGTTGAAAACCCATCAGTAAAGGCATTAGACAAATGTTCTATGAAAGAGCTATTTTCTATTGCTAAAGATTTAGGAATAAGTGTAGCTCATTTGGCAGTTAAAAAGACCATACGAGATATGATCATCGTTCACTTAGTGGATGAAGACATGTTGTCTGAGGATGAACTGGCCTCAGTCACACAACCGCATGATCCTAGTATGGAGCTCCAGCTAAAGCTCAAACAAATGGAGCTAGATTCTCAGAGAGAAAAAGAACGTGAGTTTAAACAACTGGAGCTAGAAAAAGATAGAGAGCTTAAACAAATGGAGCTAGATGCTCAGAGAGAAAGAGATTAAAAAGAACGAGAGCTTAAACAACTTGAACTGGAAGCACAGAAAGAGATACAAATAAAATTAAAAGAATTGGAAATAACAGCCAATTTGGGAGCAAAGGAAAATGGACTCATGGCTCCAGGCGGTCAGGGTTGCGATGCAATTAAATTTGCAAAAGTAATCCCAAAATTTGCAGAAAAGGAGGTTGACCAATATTTTGCACAGTTCGAAATAACTGCACACAATTTTAACATTCCTGAAAATATATGGTCTACGTTATTGCAACCAGCTCTGACTGGAAGGGCATCTGAAGTCTTTGTGTCATTGATTGCGGAACAGCGCGGGGACTATAACCTAGTAAAATCTTTAATACTTAAGGCTTAAGAATGTGTCCCCGACGCTTACCGTAAAAAGTTTAGGGAGCTGTGGAAACGTGATGGCAAGACTCATGTTGAGTTCCTCCGGGAAAAGTGGCTGCACGCAACGTACACTGACACAGACTTCAAAAAGTTCAAGAACCTCATTCTGATGGAGGAGTTCAAGAATTGTTTCGTACTGAGGTGCGAATACATATTGCAGACCGTGGCGAATGTGACGCACATACGGCAGCAGTGTTAGCTGATGACTTCACCATCACACGTCAATTCTCAAAGAACCCATTTGACACCAGAAAAGACAGGCACAATAAAACAGTTGTACCAACTTACAGTAAACCTAAACAAAATTCATACAAAAATGGTACCAAAGAAACAAGTGCAAAAGACACATGTGTCTACTGTAAAACAGAAGGACATACGATGGATGAGTGCTGGAAACTTAAGAAGAAAACTGAGAAGACAACACATCCTGGTACACCACACAAAGTCTCCGCGTGTACGTCTCGTCTTACATCTGGAACTACATTTTCAAAATTCAAGAGTTGTTACTCTCAAGATATCCATACAAACTTCAAAGAGGTTTGTCACGACTCATCAAAGAGTTTCAAAATGAACAATAAGGCTAGTTTTACTGACTCCAGCCAAGTTCCTGCTTCGACTGCGACTTTTATGAGCTTGTCGCCAAGATCCTTTTGCTCCAAGAAGAGGTCTACCTCCAGAGGGCGTCTTACTGAGGAATTGTGTGCAATTTTTCCCGACTCTACACAGAGTTTTACTTCCTCTATCCTAACCGAATGTTCTCAAGACTCCAACAAGAGTTTACCTACCAAGGTCAAAACTTCTACATCAGAAACTACTGATGTCATACAAGACTTCATGCCTTTCAGATCGGAAGGATTTGTATCACTGCCAGGGGATTTTTCCAGTCTACGACCAATCAAAATCTTACGAGATATAGGTGCTTCACAGTCCTTGCTACTTGAGGGTATACTTCCCTTGTCTGAATCTACTGCTACTGGGAGCAACATCCGGTTACGAGGTGTAGAGCTGGGATGCATAGATGTACCCTTACATCTCATCAACCTAAAATCAGACCTAGTCTCCGGACCTGTGGTTGTGGGTGTCCGACCAACATTACCATTGGACGGCATCTCGTTGCTGCAAGGCAATGACCTCACTGGTTGGAAGGTGATAGCCGAACTGATCGTTACTCATGAACCTTGTGTCACTGAATCTCAGGAAGAAGATTATGAATTGTATCCAGCATGTGCTGTAAAAAGGGCCATGAATTCCAAGATCTACAAGAAGAGATTTCACAAAAAAGCAATAAAATTCTTCTTGAAATTGACCTGGGAAAAACATTTTTTGCCAGTCTAAACGAAGAGTCAAGGAATCACAAGACTCCAACTCGAATGCAACTTATTGAAGAGCAGAGGAGTGATCCAGAAATATTCAAACTTCGTGCGAACGCTTTAACCGAAGAAGAAGCTGAACAATTCCCTGTATGTTACTATATTCAAGATGACATACTTATGAGAAAATGGCGACCTCCAGACGCAAATGCTTGGGAAGAATTGAGGATCGTTCATCAAATAGTAGTTCCTACGAAATCGTGAACTTAGCCCATGAGTCACCACTTTCAGGCCATTTGGGAGTAAAGAAGACATGTGACGTGATGTACGTTGTCTAGAGGTCGGTCCCCTGCGTACTTGCCACAGAACAATTTTCAAGGGTCTAGAACCCCTTTATTTCTAGCTCCTACAGAGCTGACTCTTGTTCCAAGTATCAAACAAACAATGCAGAGATTCAGGTTTTTCTTATTTATTGGCTAAGTGTGCCTAACAATGGAAAACTTTATAAGAAATAAGCTCTGGTGTTCAGAACAAAACGTGTCCAGAAGAAAACTCCACGTACCATACAAAACAAGGTTACACAAGTCTTCTTCCATCCGTAGAAAAACTCCACATACCATACAAACAAGGTTACACAAGTCTTCTTCCATCCGTAGAAAAACTCCACATACCATACAAACAAGGTTACACAAGTCTTCTTCCATCCGTAGACAAACTCCACATACCATACAAAACAAGGTTACACAAGTCTTCTTCCATCCGTAGACAAACTCCACATACCATACAAAACAAGGTTACACAAGTCTTCTTCCATCCGTAGAAAAACTCCACGTACTATACAAACAAGGTTACACAAGTCTTCTTCCATCCGTAGAAAAACTCCACGTACTCTACAAACAAGGTTACACAAGTCTTCTTCCATCCGTAGAAAAACTCCACGTACTATACAAACAAGGTTACACAAGTCTTCTTCCATCCGTAGAAAAACTCCACGTACTCTACAAACAAGGTTACACAAGTCTTCTTCCATCCGTAGAAAAACTCCACGTACTCTACAAACAAGGTTACACAAGTCTTCTTCCATCCGTAGAAAAACTCCACGTACTCTACAAACAAGGTTACACAAGTCTTCTTCCATCCGTAGAAAAACTCCACGTACTCTACAAACAAGGTTACACAAGTCTTCTTCCATCCGTAGAAAAACTCCACGTACTCTACAAACAAGGTTACACAAGTCTTCTTCCATCCGTAGAAAAACTCCACGTACTCTACAAACAAGGTTACACAAGTCTTCTTCCATCCGTAGAAAAACTCCACGTACTCTACAAACAAGGTTACACAAGTCTTCTTCCATCCGTAGAAAAACTCCACGTACTCTACAAACAAGGTTACACAAGTCTTCTTCCATCCGTAGAAAAACTCCACGTACTATACAAACAAGGTTACACAAGTCTTCTTCCATCCGTAGAAAAACTCCACGTACTCTACAAACAAGGTTACACAAGTCTTCTTCCATCCGTAGAAAAACTCCACGTACTCTACAAACAAGGTTACACAAGTCTTCTTCCATCCGTAGAAAAACTCCACGTACTATACAAACAAGGTTACACAAGTCTTCTTCCATCCGTAGAAAAACTCCACGTATTATACAAACAAGGTTACACAAGTCTTCTTCCATCCGTAGAAAAACTCCACGTACTATACAAACAAGGTTACACAAGTCTTCTTCCATCCGTAGAAAAACTCCACGTACTATACAAACAAGGTTACACAAGTCTTCTTCCATCCGTAGAAAAACTCCACGTACTATACAAACAAGGTTACACAAGTCTTCTTCCATCCGTAGAAAAACTCCACGTACTATACAAACAAGGTTACACAAGTCTTCTTCCATCCGTAGAAAAACTCCACATACCATACAAAACAAGGTTACACAAGTCTTCTTCCATCCGTAGAAAAACTCACTGCCTTCACAAGACACAAATCATACACCATATCCACAGCATTCGCCACTGTTCACTCCTTGAAAACTCATCTCACCCACTCCTCTCATCACGTGGTTCCTCCCGACACAGCACACCGGTCATACCTGACCGAGAAAAATCAAAACTCGTGGGGCACACGGGGAAAAGAAACTCCCCCACGATTGGTCAAATTAACATCATAAAAGCTGACACAGAAAAACTCACGCGATCTGACCGTGACAAGACATATCACAAATCACGTCGCCTTTCTGGCTGTCTAGGGAACCGGCCTGTATTCCTAAAGAAATATTCGTTCTGCGAAGTCGCATCATCTTCCCATTGTGACCGACGGACGCCAGTGGGGAAAAAAACTGCTTGTGAACAAATTAATTTTTAAAGTTATAACAAGGACAATTGTTTTTTTATCAAATCATTTCGTTTGATTGTACACACCATGATTTATGGCCAGTAGAATGTTTCAGCGGCAGCTTTCAAACCTTTTATTTTAAATAATCAATTTGAAATATTTAAAGAAAAATATCCAGTTATTTAGTATTATTGTTTATAGGCATAAATATAGAAAATGCGTGAAAGTAGCCCGAAGTTTTGCTCTAGATTTACTGCCTCAGCACAAACTTGCCACTTAGAAATAGCATTTGAACAGAGAGAAAAACCCAAATTGCGTTTTCGGTAACGGGTGCATTCGCCTGCAGTTTATTGTAGGTCGAAAAAAAATTGCTGGTTAAAAGGCTCAGTGGGAGGGGAGGGGGTGTATTACGGGTAGAACGAAGAGGTGGGGAAGAGAAACACGAACGCACTGCAACAGATAAATAGGTCACATTTATTTCCCCTGTGTATAAAGATCTTTCCAAGTGTGTTGCGAGGCTGTCAAGCAGAGATTGCACACACAGCCGGGCAGTGTGTTGATTATTAAAATTATGTGTCGGAAAGTATACAATTAAAAAAAGGTATGTCTTAAATTCATTCAGCTTGAATGAAGAAATGTCATCGTAATAAGTTACAATAGTGTAGATATCTCTGCTTTGGGTAGCCTGTGAAATGTTTCGACTGCTCTGCTCTTACACTTACCTGTAGACAACAAGTCATGTGTTCATTCTCAACTCAGACACTTCAAGTTATGCTCTGTACTTTACATGACACATACGCTATCGGAAATAAACGTTGGTTTTTTTCTTCTTCTAAAAATGAATCGTCATCTCATTTTCATAGAACACAATTATAATTTCTCACACACACTTATTATGAGACATGTATTTTGAGACACGTATTATGAGATACTTTTTTTTTTTTTTTGAGTGAGAGATTTTTGGTTTGTAGTTTACCAAATTTAGTCTTTAAGTAAAAATTCCTGCAACACTTTACAAACTACAGCACAATTCAATAAAACATACATCTTGTAAATACTTTGAGCAATTATAGGGACTAGGGTTTCTCATTCCCAGGTTTTTGCTTATCCCGGGAAAACGGGATTAAAGAAACTCTAATCCCGGATAAAACTAATACAATTACAACTAGATCATAATCTGAATGCAACAATAAAAGAGTGTTTTTTTTTTTAATAATTGCTAAATTGTTATAGTCTATTAATGAATGGAAAAGTTATTAAGGTTATTTAAGAGGTTGGTCACCTGTTACGAGTTGCCTCATTTTTCCTTCTTAGTCCCAGTACTGCATAACTAGTTTTTAATATGTTGGTTTAGCTAACTCAGATAGGACAGCCTGTAGAACAAAACTTTACACTTAATATGAGTTTTAAATTCTATACATGTCGCAAATTCCATTTTCAAATCCGTAACGAAATACTTGCAAGCTAATGTCACGATATACTTGCAAGGTAATGTCACGATATGCTTGCAAGCTAATGTCACGATACACTTGCAAGCTAATGTCACGATATACTTGCAAGGTAATGTCACGATATGCTTGCAAGCTAATGTCACGATATACTTGCAAGCTAATGTCACGATATACTTGCAAGTTATGTCACGATATACTTTCAAGCTAGTGTCACGATATACTTGAAAGCTAATGTCACGATATACTTGGAAGGTAATGTCACGATATACTTGGAAGGTAATGTCACGATATACTTGCAAGATAATGTTTTTAACAACTTGTAACAAGTGCGTGTTTCAAATTAAAAAACAATTTGAAATATGTCTTATTAAGTTGATTTCGGAAGTAAAGAGTACGCTAAAAAAATTGAGATAATATATTTCCAAATAAACAGCTTTGTAAAATAAGTTACTAGAGCACAGGTTTTCAACTCATGGGATAGCACCTCCAAAGTGGTTGCGAAGGGATTTTTGTGGGGTCGCTGTCTAAACTATGTGTTAAGTCGCGTCGAGAAATATTGATTATTTAACGTTGTTTTATTTTTTAGAGTGTGTCTTAAGTTCGAGTTACGATTTCAATCATGGCTTAGAAACTCGTTAATTCTATTCCAAAATCTAGATTTATTTTTTTTTTTTTTTTCCAGTGGCTCCCAAGTTTAAGGAATGATCCCCATTGGGGCAGACCCCGGTGCAAAATTCATTGATAGTTATTTTCTTATCTGTTTAAGTTTTTCAAGTTTCGGTGACATCCCCAAGGGGGTCTGGAGGGGGTGGGGGCTAGTGGTGAGGGTTCGAGGACCTCTATATTAAATCCCCCTGGACTTGGAAATTACATTAGGGCCAGCACACATACTTGAAAGTAGGATTACTTCAGTTAGACCTGAGTGAGACTTGAGTGAGACTTGAGTGAGACCTTAGTGAGCCAAAGAATTATATATTTAATTGTTACCGTCATAATGGTGGAGATTCTTTTGGAAATTTCATTGTTAACTTTAATTTTGAAAACATCTTTTTAAATAGAAAAAAAATAATTTTAAAGTATATTTTGAAACTTCTCCTATATTATTAAACATATAAATGAAAACGCTCGCGTTTTGAAATATCCTACTATTTTGGAAGCTACAGGTTACTTTAACTCATGTTTTTAACAAGGTGTCTTATATAACAGAGCGATGACTAGGCATACATATTTTATTTATTTTTTTTAATGGTTCTGTATATTTTCTTCTCGGGTGTGTGTGGATGTGTGGTGTGTGGCTGTGATGTGTGTGGATGTGATGTGTGTGGATGTGATGTGTGTGGCTGTGATGTGTGTGGCTGTGATGTGTGTGGATGTGATGTGTGTGGATGTGATGTGTGTGGCTGTGATGTGTGTGGATGTGATGTGTGTGGCTGTGATGTGTGTGGATGTGATGTGTGTGGCTGTGATGTGTGTGGATGTGATGTGTGTGGATGTGATGTGTGTGGATGTATAAATTTCTAGTTCAAGGGGTCGAATTATCTTTGGTATCCGCGATTGATTTTTTATTCAGCCGACACCAATAATTCTTCTAATCACATGACAAAATGGGACCATTCCTGAAATCTATTTCGACATTATTTCTCCATTGCACGCGTCTGCCTACCTGTCCATTGCACGTGTCTGCCTACCTGTCCATTGCCCGTGTCTGCCTACCTGTCCATTGCCCGTGTCTGCCTACCTGTCCATTGCACGTGTCTGCCGACCTGTCTATTACCCGTGTCTGCCTACCTGTCCATTGCACGTGTCTGTGTACCTGTCAATTTCCCGTGTCTGCCTACCTGTCCTTTGCACGTGTCTGCCTACCTGTCCATTGCCCGTCTCTGCCTACCTGTCCATTGCCCGTGTCTTCCTACCTGTCCAATGCACGTGTCTGCCTACCAGTCCATTGCCTGTGTCGCCTACCTGTCCATTGCCCGTGTCTTCCTACCTGTACATTGCCCATGTCTGCCTACCTGTCCATTGCACGTGTCTGCCTACCTGTCCATTGCACGTGTCTGCCTACCTGTCCCTTGCCCGTGTCTGCCTACCTGTCCATTGCCCGTGTCTGCCTACCTGTCCATTGCCCGTGTCTGCCTACCTGTCCATTGCACGTGTCTGCCTACCTGTCCATTGCACGTGTCTGCCTACCTGTCCATTGCACGTGTCTGCCTACCTGTCCATTGCACGTGTCTGCCTACCTGTCCATTGCACGTGTCTGCCTACCTGTCCATTTGCACGTGTCTGCCTACCTGTTCATTTGCACGTGTCTACCAACCTGTCCATTGCACGTGTTTCACGTGCAAATCTGGATACATTTCTAAATCTTCTTCTGGTCTTGTATCAAAACTTGCGGTCAAATCTACAGATCGCATCTTTGCTACTTGTTTTGTTTTCTACATTTTCCTTGGTTAGTTTTCATGGTGCATAAGTTGCTAAATCAATGATGTGTGTGGCTGTGATGTGTGTGGATGTGATGTGTTTAAATCAATGTTTACCGACATGAGTCATTGCACACCCATAGTAAGCCGACATAACAAAATAAACAAGCTGCAGGTGAAAGACAGGAGAGACATGTACCCAATGCTTTATGCGCTGTCCCCGTTCCAGCTAGAACACGTTTCCCTACCTGTTGTGCTCATGGACATTGGAGGTGCTAGGTAGATATATCAGGCGGGGGGGGGGTGCATTTTTCAGGGTGCGTGGAAAAGAAATAATAAGGACAGAGGAGTCATTGGCTTATAAATTATGATGTATAAATAGTTTGGTTTTGTATTTACTTCTTCATAAACCTTTCTTTATGTAATAAGTAACGCGTACGTCTTATACGCACTATTGTTCAATTTGCGATTATATAAATTAATGAAAGTCCATTATTTTCAGTTTAAAATACATTGTTACTTCTGTAAGGGGAACGAGGGTTGGTAAAACAAGAGGTAGGGTGTGCCAAACTAGTCAAAGAAACCTTAGGGTGTGCCAAACTAGTCAAAGAAACCTTAGGGTGTGCCAAACTAGTCAAAGAAAGCTTAGGGTGTGCCAAACTAGTCAAAGAAACCTTAGGGTGTGCCAAACTAGTCAAAGAAACCTTAGGGCGTGCCAAACTAGTCAAAGAAACCTTAGGGTGTGCCAAACTAGTCAAAGACACCTTAGGGTGTGCCAAACTAGTCAAAGAAATCTTAGGGTGTGCCAAACTAGTCAAAGAAACCTTAGGGTGTGCCAAACTAGTCAAAGAAAGCTTAGGGTGTGCCAAACTAGTCAAAGAAACCTTAGGGTGTGCCAAACTAGTCAAAGAAATCTTAGGATGTGCCAAACTAGTCAAAGAAACCTTAGGATGTGTCAAACAAGTCAAAGAAACCTTAGGGTGTGCCAAACTAGTCAAAGACACCTTAGGGTGTGCCAAACTAGTCAAAGAAATCTTAGGGTGTGCCAAACTAGTCAAAGAAATCTTAGGGTGTGCCAAACTAGTCAAAGAAATCTAAGGATGTGCCAAACGAGTCAAAGAAACCTTTGCCAAACTAGTCAAAGAAAGCTTAGGTTGTGCCAAACTAGTCAAAGAAACCTTAGGATGTGTCAAACAAGTCAAAGAAACCTTAGGGTGTGCCAAACTAGTCAAAGACACCTTAGGGTGTGCCAAACCAGTCAAAGAAATCTTAGGGTGTGCCAAACTAGTCAAAGAAATCTTAGGGTGTGCCAAACTAGTCAAAGAAATCTTAGGGTGTGCCAAACTAGTCAAAGAAACCTTAGGGTGTGCCAAACTAGTCAAAGAAATCTTAGGGTGTGCCAAACTAGTCAAAGAAATCTTAGGATGTGCCAAACTTGTCAAAGAAACCTTAGGATGAGCCAAACAAGTCAAAGAAACCTTAGGGTGTGCCAAACTAGTCAAAGAAACCTTAGGGTGTGCCAAACTAGTCATAGAAACCTTAGGATGTGCCAAACTAGTCAAAGAATTCAAAGGATGTGCCAAACTTGTCAAAGAATTCTACGGGTGTTCCGAACTGGTGAAGAATACTAAGGTGTGCACAACTGGTCAGAGAATTCGTAGGGGTTGCGAAACTTGTCAAAGAATTCAAAGGGTGTGCCAAACTTGTCAAAGAATTCAAATGGTGTGCCCAACTTCTCAAACAATTCAAAGAATGTGCCAAACTTGTCAAAAAATTCAAAGGGTGTGCCAAACTAGTCAAAGAATTCAAAGGATGTACCAAACTTGTCAAAGAATTATAACGGTGTGCCAAACTTGTCAAAGCATTCTACGGGTGTGCCAAACTTGTCAAAGAATTTAAAGGGTGTGCCAAACTTGTCAAAGAATTCTAAGTGTGTGCCAAACTAGTCAAAGAATTCAAAGGGTTTGCCAAACTTATAAAAGAGTTCGTAGGGTGTATATATAGGTATTATATATTCTTTAGATCTTTTTAGTGTTAAAGTCGTTCGATCTTTAATAACGTCAAAGTTTTAAGGTCTCGGTAGTGCCCTGCTTTAAAAAATTGAGGATTTAAGCCATATCCTGAAGATCTTGAACAATGTTAAGGTCTGAAGATCTTTCTCGTTGATATAAAAAAGAGCTTAAACCAAAATGTATCCAAAAACACCTTTGATGACCGGGTCAAGAATCCCAGAACTATGTTATGGACTGGCGCCTGATTAGCGTCAGGATTAAGAGCTTTCGCTGGTGCCTGATTATTGCCGAGGATTTAGAGCTTTGTCTGGTAATGAATTTAATAATTGCTGATGTTACTTATGATATGGATACTGTTTGTACTACAATTGTGGGGATTTATAACTATGACATGTCTCTGTAAGATAACACCACTATCAACACGTTTTAAAAGTTTAAATTTTCTGATCGACCTTTATTTTCTAGTAGAAATGACTGGAGAGAGTGTCGAGAAACTGGTGGACAGCCAAAGCAGTTCCGTGAGAATATTGAATGTAATATATTAGTTCAATAACGATTTGTATCTGTGTTAATGTCACGATATGTTTGTTACAAGTTCAACTAAACAAGACATTATTGATTAAGAAAACGACAGTTTGTACACAATCGATTTGTTTCTATTTAGGCTACGTGAGGTGCATAGTTAATGTGGTAAGTTAGTGACGAATAAAATCTGTTATACATAGTGACAATACCTGTTTTCAAAGGAGGGGAACATACGAGAGCACCTCGCGTGTGTTTAAATTGGGAAAACATAGAGGAGGCACCTCGCAGAGGAAGCACCTCACGTGTGTCCAAACAATTAAAATATGGAGGAAATACCTCACCTGTGTTCACCCCCGCTAAACAGAAAAAGCACTTCACCTGTATCACAGGGATCAATTGTTAGGAAGATCCTCAGTTTTGTGTACCTTAATAAGGGAAACCTAAAAACTAATTTATGTTCGACCGACTATATATTAAGCATTAGCATAGGACGTGAGCGCGGAGGGACTGGTCTGCCTAGTACTGCATTCTTTACTTTATAATATATGGAGGGTGGTGTGTTCTGCCAAATACAGTTTATTTGTTTTTTTACGAGGGATGGGGCGACAAATCATTGGATGGCACTATCCATAGCTACGCAACTGGCAACACAATATAGAAGTTAAGGAATTTCTACCAAATCTTTACATTTCTCATCATTTAAACTTTATTGGGGCTGGAGAGTTGACATGTGATGCACGAGATTTCCTTTAATGAATCTGCCACTATCTCACTTGGTACATGTTCCTTATTTCAGCAGGTTTATGCCATGGGCAACAAGTGCTGCAGCCGCAGGAAACGGGACCAGCCCGAGGCCATAAACCCGGCGCTGCACGCAATCAGGGAGGCCCAGAAGAAATACTTCGATAGTCATATTGAGAGCGACCTGGACGAGAGCGATGGGGAGGAGAAGGAGATATCTCTAGACGTGGGGTTCGGATCCCAAGACAGCTTGGACCTGCTCGACACAGACTCGGTGGACGACGTGGGTCAGGGAGATGAGACCCAGGCAACAGAAGTGGATATCCTGAAGGAAGCGACCGGCATGAACAACAACGTCGTCAGTAGAGAGGATGGCTGCGTGGAAACGGTGGAGGAGAAAGTGGAAGCAGAGGTGAAGGTGAAACCCGAGTTTGGGGAGGTTAAACTTGTGAGCGGGAGGAGGAGGAAGAGTGATGTGGTGAAGAGGAGGACGAAGGCCAAGTACATCAGACTGAGCAAGAGGGCAGACTTCTTTTCTATATTCAATTCAGAGGATAAGAAAGCTCGAAGTGTGGATCCAAAAATGTATGCATACCCCTTTGAAAATTTAGTCTTCGAGGGTGGTGGTAATAAAGGCCTGGCTTATTGCGGCGCTGTAAGGGTATGTACTCCTTTTTTACTCGTTTCTTATTATTATCTTTAAAGACAAATAATTTTTGTATCCTTTAACTTACTTTATTTTAACAATGTGGTATGTAAAATGTTAATGTTTGTTAACATCTTATTTACAAAATACGACAACCGTTAAATTTAGTGATTACTTTTTTTTACTTGATAGTGGAAGCGTACACTATAACAAGTATTATTGTTTCATAGAAAGCTTTTGGGGACCATCTGCTAAAAATAGGTTGGTGGGGAGGGGAGTTGTAAGACCGGCGTGCCATTTGATTGACCAACACCTTGTTATATGTGGTCCACGCTCGCACTGCACGAGCCATCACTTTAAGCGAAACTTTTTTCAGCTGTTGGAAGACCTTGACATCTGGCCACAGATCCGACGACTTGCTGGCACAAGTGCGGGGGCGATGACAGCATCCCTTCTGGCAATAGGTTACAACTCTCACGACCTGGAGGAATTCTTCAGTCTAAATCTGAACAACATTTTCTTGGGTAGGTGCCACCCTTAGATGATTTAATGGGTCCAAAGGTCAGCTCTAATATAGTTTTATGACAAGTTTTTTGGCATTTTTTGACCACCTTGCTAGAGCTAGTGATAAATATTGCTGGGAAAAGTGCCGTATTTCTACTTTTCCCAGGGGCTTATGATGGCAATTTTGAATTACTATATCATCATCACCATGTCCCTTAGTCCTTGGACCGTTGGGGTGCCACAGATGATGCTTTCTACACTTCGCACAACATTGCCGAGATTTAGTCCCGTCAACTCTTTGATGTTATCTTCCCATCTTGCATTATTTCTTTGGCGAGCCCTTGTTTTCTTGTTACGTGGCCATACCATTCCAGTTTGCGCTTTTTTTTACAGTTCCCATGAGGTCATCATACTGCACCATTATTTGACGAATCCTTTCTTTCACTTGTTCATTGGAGATATGGTTTCTATAGCAGATTTCAAGAAAAAATCTGAAGCATATAATCTCCATCGCCTTTATTATTCTTTTAAGTTCTGCTGTTAATGTCCAGGATTCGCAAGCATACAAAAAAATGGAGAGGACTAATGAGCGCATCAGCCTGATTTTGGTGCGGGGGCTATAGTTTTGTCATTCCATATTTTCTTGAGCCTCTTTAGTGCTGTTGTAGTCTGGGCAATCCTGGACATAAATTCGGGCTTGGAGCCTTCCTTCTTCCGAGACTATTGCCCTTATGTACTTGATGTCACGTACTGTCTCTAATATCCCCCCCCCCCGACCTTGATTTCGGTGGAGATACCGGTGTGTTATTCGTCATCAGATTTGTCTTTTCTGCAATGATTTGCATGCCAAAGGACGATGAAGTCTTGTCGAGACGCTTTACTAGGTTGGCTGGCCCCTCTTCGTTTCAAGCCAGTCCATCTATCTCATCAGCAAATCGTAGGTTGCTGACTGTTCTGCCACTAATGCATACTTCCAGTGTATCTGACAAAATTCTCTCCAAGAAGATGTTTAACAGGGTGGGGGAGAGTAAGCAGTCTTGTCGTACTCCAACCGTGGTCTTGAACCAATCTCCGATGTTATTGTTGAAGAAGACTGCACTAGTGGCTTTATCATAGAGGCTGCATATCATTCTGGTTAGGTGTGTGCTGATGTTCTAGTACCTCATGATGGCCCATAAAGCAGCATGTCGATTAATATATGGGTCTAACAAATAAATCGTGTTAAGAGTCCAGTTTTTGGCATGTGCCTCAATTCACTTAATCCAGCACTGTTGGTAAATGTCACACTTTGGTAACTAATATGTAATTAATTGATTTTGAAAATTCTTCAAGAAGTTCACCAAATGCAATAGGACTCGGGACTGGCATTGGGTAAGCTGAAATGTGAACATATGGTCTACGAAAAACAGCATGTAATGTAAACGCTGCTCTTGTGATCCAAATGATCAGCGTCAATTATAATCGATTTTTTGTGAGGTCTCTCCTTTCGAAAATGTCCCCACCCCACCTAAACATCTGAAGATTCGCAGTATAGCAGTAGTGACGGAGAAGTCCATTTGAAAGCACACAAAGCCGTGTGGTAATCTACGTGTCGCCACATAGTTCAATATTTGTTCTGTTATCTCAATCTTTTTTGAGCTCAACAATTATTCCCTGGAGCATTAAATGTTTCTGGTGTTGCTTTAAAAAATATAATATATGTATATCAATCATTGCACTATCTTTTAAATGTAGCTGATTTGAGCTGGTATACATCTTCAATCTGGGTTATTTTATATTTCGTTTGTCGGACGTTTGAGACATACGCACCTATCTTCATAGACTGTATCATTATTACATTTTAGAAGACACATTAGTGGGGCAAATACGGGAAATAAAAAAACAGATATATTTAAAAGATCACAACAGCCTTCGCTAAAATATTAAAATTTATCGAATAAGACTCAACCCATGTTTGGTTAATGTTATGGCCTATGTCTAATTTAAGTCAACACCACTTGTCTCCACTTTCTTTTGTTTTGATATTGACCTCGCCGATTAAATGTGCCGTGCCAGTCCTTTTATCCAACCCATCGCTTAATTGGGAAAAGGCTGTTCACGTTCGAATGCGTTCTATTTCTTCTAAAGAACGCTTTCAGGTGTGCAAATTCTAGAATTACTTTTCTGTATGGTTCCGATTAAATCCCTATATATCTATGTATAGGCCGGCATCTTGCCTAGCCGGGAACGATTGTTTTCTTATTTTCCTAGGCATTTATGAGACGTTCTATAATGGAGAGATTGCTCTCTTTATGTGTGCGTGTCTGACAATTGATATTTGACAATTGATATTTGTAATTTTCGAGCATTGTACCTTTTCCTTGCTGTGATGTAAGTTTATGTTGTTTTTCGTTCCTGTATATTTGACTTTGTATTTTTATATAAATGTAATAGTATAATAAAATTCAATCTTGTTAGTATGACTAGCTTTGGTAGCGTTTTTCTTGGCGTACTGTTTTTTAGGTCTTTGTACGCATTGTTCATTTGACGAGCCAAAACTTAAAATAAAATAAATTTTAAAGAAAAAACATGTAACAGTATGTAGCAATAAATTATTGCACTTTCTTTTTAAAAAAATAAATTGCAAAACATATTACTTAATTTTAAAATTATTTTTGTAACTGATTTTAAAACAAGAAACTTTGGGTCATAGCTCTTTCCGTGTGTTACTCCACTACTATGAAACTTTTATCAATAGCGTTGTGATTTGTCATTCCCTGAAGCTATCTTTATGTTTACCACTTACCCACAGATCACAAATGTGGTTACCTGAGTTTGATTCCCAACCTTCTCAAGTCTTATGGCTGGAACCCTGGAAAACGTATCAACCAATGGTTCGGGGAGAAAGTTTACGAAAAAACTGGAAATATGGACACAACATTCAAACAGGTTTAAATTTCTTTGATCATTTGGTTCGTTTTCATTATCAAAATAAGATCATCTTTTGTTATCAACATTGAAGAAATGGAATTCGGGCCTCCGCATTTGTTTGAACAATTTGATCAGTTTGTATGTTAAGGATTAACGGGATTTGAGGTGGTCACCCAACAAAAATGGATATTCTTAATATTTTCAATGAGCTTAAGGTCTCTCCATAACCACCAGTCTCCAAAACGTTTGTCAAAGACAACTGGTCTTTGCGTAACCTTTATGATATTTGGAGAATTACCTGTTCCAGCGGATCATAGACGTCACTAGGGTTGGTGTCGTCCATTGTTGTAAACTCATGGTGTCACCCGTCGTTGTAAACTCATGGTGTCACCCGTTGTTGTAAATTCGTGTTGTCACCCAGTACGGTAAACTCATGTTTTCATATCGTCTTTTTCCGGAAGAGGACGGGAATTTCGTTTCATCCGCTGACGCTTAGTTGGAAACTCAAACAATACGATTCGTAATGTATGACCATTAACTTAATGGACGTTAAGTTGGAAACTCAAACAATACGATTCGTAATGTATGACCATTGACTGGATGCAAAAACATCACCCCGGGTGGATGAGACTCGTTAACCTTGGTCGGCAACTCACCTAAGAGAAGTAAACTCTGAATTCAAACCCGGCGTTGGAGTCCCGTAAGGCGCATACAATGACAATTCTTGCAACCATACCCATCCTTGGTCGTCTTGACATAGAGTCTTGCCACTGGATATGGTGGGCCCGGACGAGAGAGTGAGGTTGACGCCGCGCAACTCTTCCTCACTTTAAACAAAAGTCACTAGCGCAAGTCATCAGTCACCAGACGACTCGATGGTCATCGTCGATCCTCGACGGACGAACAACAACGTCCCAGTGGACTGGTGAAGAGAGTTACATAAGTACGTCTTTCCACACACTCAATTTTATTTTGAAGAAATTCGAAAAACACTGCTTTCTAAGAAAGAACTCAACAATTGCAAGGCATATATTTTTTTTTTATCGAGAAGTCAAAGTGACGGAGAAACCTTTAATAGTTTTTTAACTTACCACAAACTCAAGGCAAAGTCATGTGAATTCGAAAGCCGCTATGTTTTGTTAAAGGACAGAATTGTAGGTGGTATTAAAAGGGACAAAGTCAGAGTTCGACTACTTAAAGAGTCTAGCCTGACCCTCAACAAGGCAGAAAATACAAAAATGGCAGCGGAAACAATTTAGCGGCAGCTCAACTAATGAGTGAAGAATGTGATGTACCGGCAGTGACATCAGATTCAGGAATAACAAGTAGACTACAGACAAAATCAAACAAACTCCCTCTAGACTGGCTTGATGCAAACATCACTAGTGCCTACAAGAAAAGTGACCGTCATAACCCAGCAAACTACCGCCCAATATCCCTGACCTCCGCCCCATGCAAAATTCTAGAACACATCGTCTATCGCCCCATCATGAACCACCTTGAACACTACAACATTTTGACCAACCTAAATCACGGTTTCCGCTCTGGATTCTCAACGGAAACTCAATTAATCACCACCACCAATGACCTCCTAGCCTCCTATGACAAAGGTACCCAGGTCGACATGGCAGTTCTCGACTTCTCCAAGGCTTTCGACACTGTTCCACACAGCCTTCTTCTACATAAGCTCCACCACTATGGCATTACGGGCAATCTTCACTCCTGGCTCTCAATATTCCTTACACAACGTACCATGCAAGTAGTGGTGGACGGCGTCAAATCAGGGAAAGCCACCGTAGATTCATGAGTTCCACAAGGCACAGTGCTGGGCACCCTTCTCTTTCTCTGTCATATAAACGACCTACCCGACACAGTAAATTCTCAAGTGCGGCTGTTCGCTGATGACTGTCTTATCTACAGAGAGATAAACAGCTACGATGACCACAACCACCTCCAAGCAGATTTGAAGTGCCTTATGAATTGGACGGACAAATGGGGCATGAAATTTAATGAAACCAAATGCTACACGATGACAATCTCAAGAAAAAAACATCAACTCATATTTACTCACTAAACGAGACAATCCTCCAACAAGTATCCAATGATCCATACCTTGGAATTCTCTTCTCAAATAATCTAAAATGTTCACCCCAAATAAACAAAATTAAAAAAAAAAGCCAACTCCGCCCTAGGTTTCATCCGGAGAAATCTGCGCCACTGCCCAAATCTGTGCCACTGCCCAAATCTGCGCCACTGCCCAAATCTGCGCCACTGCCCAAATCTGCGCCACTGCCCAAATCTGCGCCACTGCCCAAATCTGCGCCACTGCCCAAATCTGCGCCACTGCCCAAATCTGCGCCACTGCCCAAATCTGCGCCACTGCCCAACTTCCTGTAAACAAAATGCCTATCTCGCACTCGTCCATCCACTACTGGAATATGGTGCGATCATCTGGGACCCACACCTTAAGCAACACGTGGACACAATGGAGCGAATTCAACGTAACGTGGTGCGTTTTATCGCTCGAGACTACAAATCCACCACTCCTGGCTTCGTCACTGGCCTCTTAAAAAGATTTGACATCCCCCCTTAAAAGCAGATGAGAGGGACTCCGCCTGATATTCTTATATAAAGTGATCATGGGACTGGTGCCGGCCATCCCAGCAGGCACGTACCTCAACCCCACAGAAACCGGGTCGACCGATCAGAGCAAAACGCTCACTGAACACTGACTTCACCACTGACATCCCCAGAAAAAATTACACCAGAAACAATAGCAAATGCTTCAAAGTGTCTCAGTGCAACACAGTGCAGTATCAACAATCTTTCTTTCCACGCACAATAATAGCATGGAACCACCTGAACGATGCCACTGTGAACTCGACATCGGTTGAAAGCTTCAAGGCTGCCCTGGCATCAGCTAGGAGCTGTTAGAATAGCAACATCATATCCCCAACCGTTGCAAAGGTGCCAGTACATGGATGCAGCAACGAACACTACCAGAACCAGAACGTTATCAGATGTAACTGCACCCCAAAGAGAGTTGTTCAAACAAGATAACTAGTGGGTGTGGCTGGAATAACACCAAGCTGCCTTGGATCAATTGAAGAATTTCATCACATCAGCCCCAGGGCTAGCTTTCTACGATGTCCCAAAGCACGTTAGGTCTTTAACAGAGTGTGGAAAAGATATGCTCAAATAGAAAAAGAAATGCTTGCCTTAGTATTTGGAGTTGACCATTTTCATTACCATGTCTATGTGCGCTAAGTAACAGTAGAGGCAGATCTCAAACCATTGGAAGTGATCATGAAAAACCATTGTTATCTGCATCGCCCAGGCTTCAGGGGATATTTCTATTAATCATGAAATTGTTCTTGAATACAAAACTGGCAATGACATATGTATCCCAGACTCCCTCTCGGGGCATCCTTACCAATTAAGGCAGTATCCTTCAAGTGATGACTGGGACGCCCTGGTTCATCTAATAGTTAACAGTCTACCTAGTTCAGATGAAAAGATTAAAGTATTTTAAAAGGCAATAGCGGACGATGCCACTCGGAGTTTTAAGGCAACATGTTTGAGCAGGATGACCAGCTAGAAGATGTGATATTACACAAGAAATAAGAATATTTGCTGGATTCAAAGAGGAACTAATTGAAAGCTATGGTTTTACTTTTCAAAGGAGAGCGAATAATAGTTCCGAAAATAATACAGTAAGACATGCTTAAAAGATTTCATCAAGGACATTTAGGGCGTGATAAATGTTTGGCTACAGCAAAAGAAGTACTTTTCTGGCCGAGAAGGACATCACAGATCATAGACATTGAACCTAGCTGGTCAGTATGCAATGAGTATCAAAAGTCCCAGCAAAAAATCTTATGATAGCCTAAGAAATCCCAGCACTTCCTTGGGAAAAAAATCCGAGCTAATATTTTCCATTATTCTGGAAATAAATATTTACTTCTTGATTACTACAGCAAATTCTTTGAATTTAGTCTCATTCCGTCTCTCAAAGCTTCTGATGTGATTATTCATATGAAGTCTCAATTTGCTTGACGTTGCATCCCAAGAGAACTAATTAGTGAAAATGGACCCCAGTTTTGTTGCGAAGATTTTCTCAACCTCTCAAATAGTAGGAATTTAGGTATATCACTTCAGGTCCCAAATACCCACAATCCAATGACGTGGCTGAAAGAGCAATACAGATAGTAAAGACACTTTAAAAGAAAGCTTAAGTTTCGGGTCAAGATCCATATATAGCCCTGTTGCAGTTTGTAAATTCTCCATGTCCTAATTGACCTTCACCTTCACAGCTGCTGATGGGCAGACGCCTAAGATCAATTCTTCCAGCTACTGATGCATACCTCAAGCCTAAAGTTCCAGGCCTAAAAGAAATGGCCGACATCTGGAACAGAATAAAAAAAACGATCAAGGACGATTTTACAACAAAACAGCGAAATGTACGGGTGGTCCACATATGCAGCCTGGGAGCAGTGGCCACAGATTCAGGCTGGGAGCAATGGCCACAGATTCAGCCTGGGAGCAATGGCTATTGGCAGAACAGGCCTTGAGGATCGTGGAAGCCAGCAGTAGTTATCTCAGAAGACTCCACAACAAGGTCATACATTGTCATGACAACCGATGGGATGACATATCGACTAAATCGTAACATGTAAAGAGACATTTGGTGGGCAAAGCAGAGCTCCAGATGTATTCGAATTGGACAGCCCCGACACAACTCATGAACCACAAGCTACCAACTTATAGATTGAAAAAGAGACAATAGTGAATGTGTATCAACCAAGTGCCCTTAATTCTATTCCAGCACAAGTGGTAACAATATACGGCAGGCACCTGAAATCCCATTGAAAATATACATTGATATACAATTCAAATTATTGATTAATCTAAGTGTGCATATAGAACTGTTTTCTTGTTAAATATCGATTGTCCTATTAAGAGGGACATGTGATAGTAAGAGTGACTCACGATTATTGTTGTAGTGTTCATTGACTGAACTTGTGACTCAAATGTCCTGTGTTGTTGTCCTGTTGTATGACTGGACATGGTGAGTTGTTTTCATGAATGTTTCAACTTAAATGTGGGAATATTGGTTGGAGAAAGGGAGTGAGGGGTCATGTGATGTAGGGAATAAAATGAATTTAGAATGGCGAATAAAGATTAGATGTTACACACACCACAGACTTGAGTTGATATCTTATTTTACTATTACAACTACATACTTTTACAGTACCAAAATAAACTTCAAACACAAAGACAGCCATCGTTCATCGCTTTAAGGTGAACTTTGACCCCATGTCCATAGACTAAATAATGCTCAAGTGCACTCAGTATGTCACATGCCTTATACGATGAAATCGAACTCTCGTTATGTGATGTGGAAATATTAAAAGAGCCTAAACATATGTGACATATTTTGACTATGGCATTGGAGTATCTAGCCACAGAATTGATCATCTTACACATTGCTACAAACAAACATTAAAACCAAAAGCCTCCGTCAAACACTATCAAGCTGTAACATGCTGACAACATTTTGCCATGTAATCTAAACAAATTTCTATTAATTTAGATCTGTTATAGAATCTTATCTTAAATTATAATATGTATAGTTCGTCAGTCGAAATCGATAATGGCCGCTTTAATTATCATATATGCTAATTGGTAACTTGTCTGTGGGTGCGCAGATGGCTGATGAGAACGATTCTGGCACGAAATGTTATTGTGCAGTAAGTGCAGGGGATTGATGGGACTCCCCAGGTTCATTTCTTTTCCACATTATATTGTATCCTCATAGGTTTATGAGATGTTTGGCCGTGAACTCTGTGTGGTGGTGACCAATCTCAACCAGATGACGTCACTCTACTGCCATCCAAAGACCACACCAGATATGCCAGTTAGACTAGCAGTGCGCATGTCAATAAGTATACCGGGTCAGTATGTGACATATTTGATTGGTATAAATGTAAAGTCAATTAAAATTACATCGTTTAAATATTTTTACTCAAACAGTAATTACATTTTAATAAATAGTAATTCTCCAAAATTAAATTGTTTGGAAATTAACACACATGTTGGGAACAAACCTTAACACAAGTTTCCACACAAATAATGTTTTGTTTATACAATGAAGAATAATTTGATGCAAACATCGGATATCACCGTATTTTGTCCCTGTTCATATGTAGGAATGTTTAAAGCTGTCCGCCACACGCTCTATGGACAGGCCGATGTATTTGTCGATGGTGGAGTGCTGTGTAACTATCCCATTCATTGCTTTGATGGTACGTCATAGTGAGTTTGAATTATTTTACAAAAATGCATTTAAAGTTGATTCCATGTGATTGTTATTTGACGTTGACATGGCTCATAGAATGACATTAGTGACAAAATCAAGGCACACTTCTGATCAATTATGCATGCTCTATTAACTAAGATTAACCTATTATCAATTTCTTGTCATTGTAATGTATTTGCTATTATTTGTCACTATAAATTACAACATATTGTAGTAAAATATCACTATTTGATTATACCCAGGTTTCTCAACTAATGATCCAACACATTTTCTCCCCCCATCCCTAGAAGTACGATTTTTTTAACATTTCAGATCATGAAATCTCTTTGAGTCACCTGTATCAGGTTCATACGTTCATTGTCTTTGATGGTTACTTTTATCTTCATGATACTGCAAATTAGAGGCCAACCGAATCTGGAAAGCCTACATTTATTCATTTCATTCATTTTCGACATTCATTTTGATTTACCATTGTCATGCTCATAAATATTGTCATAGGTAAATTTGAATAGTTTTATGGGGAAAAAACATTTCTTTTACTTTACCACTTCAAAATACATTTTATAAACTATTACATTCAAATGGTAAAAGCCTAAGTATTCATTAGATGTTTAACTATAAAAATTCACGATAACATCAAATATGATAACAAGAATATAAATACCAATACTTTCCCCCCATCCTTTTTTGACGTGCGCAGAACCTATGCGCGAACGAGTTTTGAAATATCTAAATCTTTTGATGATGGCCGAAAGCCTCTTTTAGATTTTGGTTTCCGTTTCGGCAGAAAATAATTTTTAACTTTTGGGATGGTTCCGGGCTGCTCATTAATTATGCCAAAAAAATAGGGGGGCAGTTTGGAAATATTTGACAGGGGAGGAGGAGTTAGATTAGTTGACGTAAACAATCATGTTTTCTAAATAAAAATTATAATCTTAGAAAATTACAGTTTATTACATTATTTTAAAAAAAAAAAGTGTAAATTAGTGTAAATAGTCATATAATTTTTAGACTTTTATCACTATAAGATTTATTTAATGTGCGTCTGTGCGCTGCTGATGGTTGGTCAGAATGTTAGCACACTTTGTTAGTGCAAGAGAAGTCAGAAGTTGGCCTCTCTTCACTGTAGATTATGTTTGTCGGAAATGACTAGTGCGGTATGTTTACGATCATATTGCAGGTATGGAAGAAGGACAAGGTTCAAGTGTAATATGCAGTCAAGATAAATGATATTGATAGAGTAGGAATACGATATTTTGAGAATGGGAGTCGCTTAGTCACTTCCTTGTTTGGTCACGTGATATGAGTAAGTCATCACTAGGCTGCAACACACAACAAAAGATACTTCATCAGTACTTCCCCAATGTTATGTTAATTAAAAATTTTACCTTTCGTAATATTCTGGAATGCATGCGTTTTTTAAATGAAATACATAAATGTGACAATAAATATACGTCAGTTATGATTAAAGGAAGAAAGTTATTTCAAGAAAAATTTGTGAGTGATATTCGATGGGAACTATCAATACTATTATCGGCAGGATGTTGTTGAGCTCCGTGCGTGCTCATGACGTCATTTGCGTTTTTATTCAATATTGATGCAGGAGTCATTCCCCTTTGTTTATTTTATTGTTAATTTTCATTGGACGAAATGTAGTGTAGTTGTAGTGTGTATCGGGCTACTGTTGTCAAGCACTAGTGTGTTGTATACAGTATACCGGAAATCTTACTCGTTTTTACTCATATCACGTGACAAAATAATTGACTAAGCGACTCCCATTAGCGGAAAGTAAAGGGAGCAACAATAATAACATCGCTGCTTGTACGGATTTTCCAAATCTGTAACATCTATTTTGCATCACACGTCATGTTGAAAAACAGGTTCAACAGCGCCGACAATGCCCTCTTGAGCATAAGAAATTTGCACCTGCTCCTCAACAAAAAGGGTTTTTTCCAAAGCGAGTAGCTGCAAGGAGAAAGAGAGAGCATGTGGCAATTATTGCTCACACCGACGATGCATCTATTTTAAGTGATTAATGACTAGATGAAGAGGATGTTGACTTGTCTGGTATATCAGTTCCGCAAGATGAAAATGATAAATCAGCTTCTATAGACTATGCCCGTCGTTTTTTTCAGTGGGGGGCAAAACCAAAACTTGGTCGACTTGTTAAGTTGTTTACCACTTGAGGTGCCACAGTACATAGCAATTCAAATAAAATCTGCAAATTCAGGGGGGGGGGGGAGTGCCCCCCTGCCCTTCCCCAATGATGTCCCTGATGCCCATTGTTACGATAGAGCAACACCTAGCTACTCCATGGGAAGATGATAGCAGCTATCCTATAATTGTCAGCTTTATTGACAAAAATCATATTTTTATACCACAAACAGTGTTATTTAGTCTTTAACAACATTTTAATTGATTCTGCATTATAAAATTTAAGTGTAAAAACTTTTTAATTGGTTGATTAACCAGCTAAAGATCTAATAAAATATTTTTCCTACAATTCTTTTAATAAATCAGCACAAAGTAAAATGTATTTATACTTTTTTTTTAATATTATAATTAATTTTTATTAGTGGGGGGAGGGGGGTAAGAAAAATATTGACATAATTAAATAGGGGGGGGGGCATTGAAAGTTTTACAGTTGATGACAGGGGGAGGGGGGCAAAAATTGCGTAAAAATTGTTGACGTAATTACTGGACGACCCCTTTCGGTTTCGCCGAAATCAGAAAATCACATTTGGTCGGTTTCTAATGCAAATGTTCATTATCTTTTATCATTGCTTGTCTATTCATAATAAGGCAAATGTTTATTATCGTTGACCGATTCTATTATATTCGTAATAAGAAACGCTTATTATATTTTATCCACCCCAGGTTGGTGGTTGTCCATGGAACCAGAGGACAACTTTTTAGAAAAGCTGCAACCCTTAGAGGACATTCCACGCCTTCTAGAGAGGACGGAAAGATTTGGTACATACAACGAAAAGACGTTAGGCTTCCAGCTGGTCAGTGACCTACTTAACATTGTTTATATTTTTATAATGAAAGAAGACCCTAGTGTCATCCAAGTCATTCATGAGAAATGTCAATAATAATAATGAACCATAATCAATCTTAACTTTGCTTTCAGATTTTAACAATTCACATTTATGTAATACAGCGTTATCAAATTTCTAAAGATGCATTTAAGTTAACCCCCTTATTATTAGTCAATTTAACCAACTTATTATTAGTCAATTTAACCAACTTATTATTAGTCAATTTAACCAACTTATTATTAGTCAATTTAACCAACTTATTATTAGCCAATTTAACCAACTTATTATTAGTCAATTTAACCAACTTATTATTAGTCAATTTAACCAACTTATTATTAGCCAATTTAACCAACTTATTATTAGCCAATTTAACCAACTTATTATTAGTCAATTTAACCAACTTATTATTAGTCAATTTGACTCGTATTATACTTAGTCAATTTAACTGTAATGTCTAGAGTGAAGATCTTGATTGTTCCAGGTTCTTGTTAATTTTCACCCTGTCTATGACGATTCCACATTGTCTGATTATATTGTGTATATTTTAATCATACAAGTTAACATTAACAGCCAATCAAGTGGCTGTAAACATTAACAGCCAATCAAATGGCTGTAAACATAAACAGCCAATCAAATGGCTGTACTATTCTTGTTTTAATCCTGACAACATTATAGAAAGTTGTTTTGTTGCGTCCTACTTTGTTTCGATAACTTCCTTGTATTCAGAATTGCCATTCATATTATAGATGACATGACTTGCCAAAATAGGTAGTCTTAATAATAATAGCAGGGCCGTGCAAGGTAGTCTTAATAATAACAGCAGGGCCGTGCAAGGTAGTCTTAATAATAACAGCGGGGCCGTGCGAGGTAGTATTAATAATAACAGCTGGGCCGTGCGAGGTAGTCTTAATAATAACAGCTGGGCCGTGCGAGGTAGTCTTAATAATAACAGCTGGGCCGTGCGAGGTAGTCTTCATAATAACAGCTGGGCCGTGCGAGGTAGTCTTAATAATAACAGCTGGGCCGGACGAGGTAGTCTTAATAATAACAGCTGGGCCGTGCGAGGTAGTCTTAATAATAACAGCTGGGCCATGCGAGGTAGTCTTAATAATAACAGCTGGACCATGCAAGGTAGTCTTAATAATAACAGCTGGGCCGTGCGAGGTAATCTTAATAATAACAGCTGGGCCATGCGAGGTAGTCTTAATAATAACAGCTGGACCATGCAAGGTAGTCTTAATAATAACAGCTGGGCCGTGCGAGGTAATCTTAATAATAACAGCTGGGCCATGCGAGGTAGTCTTAATAATAACAGCTGGGCCATGCGAGGTAGTCTTAATAATAACAGCTGGGCCATGCGAGGTAGTCTTAATAGTAACAGTTGGGCCTATGCGAGGTAATAACAGCTGGGCCGTGCGAGGTAGTCTTAATAATAAAAGCTGGGCCGTGCAAGGTTGGCTTAATAATAATAATAGCAGGGCCGCAGTGGCGACGCTACACCAGGTCCCGCCGGGTCCCAGGACCTGGTAAAAAAAACTTGGGACCTGGCAAATGACCTGGTAAATTTTTATTAGTGTAAATTTGGTCATTAAGCGTAAACTACATTACATGTAAGAGAACTTCCATTTTAAATGCCTTTATATGTTTTAATTTTTATCGACAACAAAAGTCTATATAACGTCATAAAATGTAATATATATAAAATTTAAGTTTTTAACTTGTAAGAGGCCATCCATATATTACGTACGCAAAAATATCGCGAATTTCGACCCCCCCCCCCCCCCCCCTCCCCAACCTCCCTTGTTTTTCCTCCCCCCCCCCCCCCCCCCCCCCCCCTCCCCCTCCCCATAGCGTACGCACTGACACTCAAGTTTTATTTTCTCTATATATATATTGATAAATATATATATATATATATAAATATATATATATAAATATATATATTTATTTATTTATTTATATTGATTCATGTACCTATTTTTATAAATATGTGTGCGTGTGTGTTTATAGAAACTCTATAACTTGAAAAATCGATAAACGCATATATACAAATATTATACATTCAAATAAATTCATTATGACAATTGACAATGTATGTAAACTTTGGGTTAAGTTAGTAGATTAATAAATATTACTTAATAAATAATTTTTTTTTTAATACATTTATTTGGGACCCACCAATTTTTTTAAAGACCTGCAAGGGACCCGCCTTGTTAAATTTGATGGCGTCGCCACTGCAGGGCCGTGTGAGGTAGTCTTAATAATAATTTCAGGGTCGTGCGAGGTAGTCTTAATAATAATAGCAGGGCCGTGCGAGTGACGAACTTGCCCCAGGCCCCAACATCATGGTGGGGGGGGGGGCGACTAAAGTCGTCTCTGGGACAATAGTGATTAATGTAAATGATAAAATCCTATGAACGCAAGTACTTCACAATGACAAGTGGCGCCTAATTCGATTTTACCGATTTCACTACACATGAAAGGGTGCCATTTTCAGGCTTCGCCCCGAATGAAGTAGGTACCTCAGAAACATCAGGCTTCACCCCGGGCGAAGTAGGTACCTCAGAAACATCAGGCTTCACCCCGGGCGAAGTAGGTACCTCAGAAACATCTCAAAGTTAAGAATGTATTTCTGGGTTAGGACCCATAGACTCTTCATCTCGCGTTTTGCACTCCATTGCTTATCGTTTGATCTGTAAACCTACCCATTTATTTTAATTCTGGTTATTTAAGAATCGACTGAATCTCTGCAAGAGAATCTTGTGAACATCGGAAAGATGAGACTATTGTCAATGCTGATAATGAATCTTGAGATTTCACGCATATGCATTTATTGAGAAATGGAATGGCATTTTCATAAGTGCGTCACTTGCAGAACGTCTTCCATTTAACGGTATTTGTTTTCACCCAAACTACCTTCGCCGTTCGTTTTGAATGAGCAAACAAAAAAATCACTTTCACACAACTATCTCATTACTGCACTACACATGCCCCACTACAACACCACACATGCCCCACTACTGCACAGCACATGCCCAAATACTGCACAGCACATGCCCCACTGCTCAATTATAACAAGTTCGCAACCCGTAAATATTTTCAGTATTCTGACAATGAGCAGGACCTTCTAAAGTACCAACTTGAGAACCTGCGACACGGAGTTCAGCTCCAAGACCTTCCCAATACTAAACTTGCCAGGTTTGTCATTTAATATTCACCTTTTAACTCTTAATTTCGTCATCCCTGTTATAAATGCTGGAATGACTTGTCATTATCTAAGCGCTTTTAGACTCTAGCGCATTGCAGTATCTGAGTTCAATATTACAGTAGAACCCGGTTGTCAACGGGTTCGGGGTTTGCAAAAAAAGCATCGAAATAGCCGATAATCGAGGGAACCGAAAACCAATATGGAGGCATTATATTAAGATGTGTTTTAAATTTCTTTTTGTACATGATGTGCGTAAATAAATGCAAGTACTTCAGTAAAAAATGAAAATAACTTTTTAACTTGAGTACTTTTTGAACTACGAGTTTTTAAAGTGCGAGTTCTTTGGTATTTTCTACTATGGACGAAGGCTCCACATTTTGTGACCTCATTCTGCTGATCGTGTCTAGCGCAATGACTATACTATATAAGTAAGGCAACGCATCCCCTATTACTAAAATACTATTTATTAGGGACTAATTTATTTTGAACTTTCAACTTTGGCACATGACTATTTAATTAAAGCTTTCCCTGACCAATGGCTTAATAGCTTTTGCACACGGCAAACTCTTATGAATGAAACTCTGAGGTAGTACCACGGCATAGCCATTATGCTAGTGACCGCGACTGGCTGCCCATGGCAACGTTTTGCACACGGCAAATTATGATCATTTATAATATGGACTCTACCGGGTTTTTAAACCTCGAATCAAAACATATTTATTTAAATTATTTCTAGGCTCATTCTAAAACACAAGTCCTTTATTTTGAGTAATAAATAATTATTTTTAATTATGAAAAACTTGGGTTTTTTTTTGGTTGTTAGCTATTTTTTCTTGCGGAGTTCAAAAGCCGGCGATTGGTCATGGGTGTCGGGATAACCGAGGTTAAGTGAAAAATTTGTCCGCCTTTTGTGGTCGAGATATCAGGGTTCAGTGACATAAAAGAATCGACATAACCGAGGAGAAAATGCTAAGACAAAGAGAGTGTTTGGCGATTCCCCTTCAAAGACGTCGACATAACAGGGTTGGCGAGTTAACTTAGGTCAAGATAAGCGGGTTCGACTTTAGACAATTTGGACGTTACTTGACTAGGGCATTCCAAAGTGAATTTTTTCAATTTAATACTCTATTTCAAAAGAGACTTAAAGTAGAATTGTCATGTTTATATAAACCAACAGTGAAGAAAAGAGGCAGCAGGTTGGTCCAGCATCTACCCCGTGTCGTACTCTTCCCTGTAGATTGATCGGCGGCATTTTTGCCTAATGCAGAGTTTATCGTGGGTAGCGTCAAAAATCTTGACCCACGTCTGACGCCACCAACCCTTGTTGGTAAATACCCTATACATGGACACCACTGTGTCTTTACACAACAGTAGAGAGCATGACTGAAACATTAGGGTAAAACCAACTTTTTCAGTACTGGAACAGGAACAAGATAATCGATCTATTTATGTTATATTGTCACAGATTCGATACTATTTTAGCCTCTAAGAGTTCCACAGTATCAAATATAAAAAAAAAATAAGCTGTTGCTGGGTGTTTCAGTGCGATCCAACTTCCTCAGGACAATGTTTACTCAGAACGTTTTCATGTGCGGCAGCTTGTTAACAAAGACATTGAAATGTCAATACGACCATGAAACGGCTCTCCCAGCGTCAACCAAACACTTTAAAAGCAATTTTCTCCGCCATTCATGCACACAAATGGTCCACGGCTGCTTAAACCTTTGTCTATTCACCTCCCTCCCCACTCCCCCTCATAAACCGTTGAATGGTTTTCTAACATTGGAAATAGGGTGGATTTTGTTTTTAGTTCCTGGTTCCCAAACTCTGCGTGGAACTGTGTCGTATGTCAGTTGGTGCGTACGACAAGACTGAACTAGACCCACTGTCCAAACATCAAAACCTGTCAGGTGTGTGTTTGGTTATAAATTATTGAAAAGGTGGTTGTATGGCCTTGTGGCTCATTTTCTATTTTTAAATGGTGCTCCGTCTTGCCCCACCCTAGATACGCTCCTGAAATTTCCTCTAATGGTTGTTTACGCAATAAGCTTTGTTAATCATCATGTTGAAGAGTTGTTGTTTTTTTTAATACATTCAAAACTTAGAGCTAAAATCAGGAAAAAGAAACTCCAACTGAAGACCGACAGAGAGCACAGACGGCTGGTGACTGCAATGAATGCCTTTCTTAGGGTGAGTTACTGCTGGTGCAATCTTGGGTGTGGTGGAGTCATATGTCTGGTGGAGTCATAGGTCCGGTGGAGTCAGTGGTGTGGTGCAGTCATGCGTCTGGTGGAGTCGTTGGTCTGGATTAGTTAAACGTTTGGTGTTACACACCCTACCATTAAGAGTAAATCTAATCTACAACCATGGATATTATAAAAGGCCATTCTTGTAAATATGGTAACTAGTGCTTCACATACATCTTTTGTTGTCACATTTTTCAATGGAACTACCTCGGGCCATATCAATTAATGTAATTATATATCTTTTTTTTTTTTTTGGTGCTCATTTGTAGGGGTCCATCTATTGCCACTCTTTGCAAGGTACCCCAATGACTTGCATCAGTCCTAACTCTTCATCTTTTGTTGTCACATTTTTCAATGGAACTACTTCGGGCCATATCAATTAATGTAATTATATATCTTTTTTTTTTTTGGTGCTCATTTGTAGGGGTCCATCTATTGCCACTCTTTGCAAGGTACCCCAATGACTTGCATCAGTCCTAACTCTATGGATTTAAAGCTACCAGGAGGTCGAGCTTTCTGGCATATGGGACATTTTTTAACATAGTTGGTGATTTCTTTGTTCGTGTTCGACCAAAAAAATTCCGAACAGATACGGTATTTTGTCCTCCTGACGGACATGACTCCAGCTAAAGCTGACTCATGAGCAGTTTTTAACGCAATCGGCCGGCCTTTTAACGGGACAGCGAATTTTTCTGTCAACTTTACTATTAGTCTTGTAGGTAAATACCCTATAAGGTACCCATTCCTACTTTGAAACGTGAAGAGTCACTGTCTTGTATGCTCCACTACTATTAAGAGTAGATCGAAACTACAACCATGGATGGATCTAAACTTCTATTAAGAGTAGATCTAAACTACAATGGATGGATCTATCATTTATGTGAGAGATCTAATATTTATAACATTATACAATTTGAAACAAATTTTAAGCCCTTAAGATGGGGGAAAATTTACCCCATGGTCCCTTTGGAAATATCAATGGCTACCGCAACCTAAAGAATAAATAGCATCAACCTGAGACACTCGAGTACGTGCTAGCACCATACAAATCGGACGTATGTCCCATGAGGCCTTCACTTCTCCTACCTGCTCTTTCCTCTTACACCTCAGTAGGATTGAAGTTAGACATTTTTTTTTCAGTAATGAAAAAAAAATTCAACTTCTTCTGCTTTTTTATGTAATCTGGCTGAAACAATTCGATGGCGGTGTCTTGCGGATTAAATTCCTATTCCTGGGGATTGTGTCGAACCTCAGCGCAGTCAGCTGGTGTGTAAGACTTGCCGTTGTGTCATTGTTGTTGTAGACAAATGGAATGTTAACATGCACTATTCACACTAGAGATCTTAACTATGGGTGCCCACACCCCATTGGGGATGCGGGAGACAGTGTCAGGCGGTACGGGAAGACGCAGAAAATCTGGTTTATTGGCATTCATAGAAGGTTTCTAATGGGTTGGGGTGAGATGAGGGTGGAAAATATGTTTTATTGGCATTCATAGAAGGTTTCTAATGGGTTGGGGTGAGATGAGGGTGGAAAATATGTTTTATTGGCATTCATAGAAGGTTTCTAATGGGTTGGGGTGAGATGAGGGCGGAAAATATGTTTTATTGGCATTCATAGAAGGTTTCTAATGGGTTGGGGTGAGATGTGGGCGGAAAATATGTTTTATTGGCATTCATAGAAGGTTTCTAATGGGTTGGGGTGAGATGAGGGCGGAAAATATGTTTTTGAAAAAAGGTGCGACGCTGAAAAATCCCTGATCTACACGTCATCATACATCAAGAGTCCTATAGACAGCTTTAATGTCAGCTTACATCAAGAGTCCTATAGACAGCTTTAATGTCAGAATACATCAAGAGTCCTATAGACAGCTTTAATATCAGCTTACATCAAGAGTCCTATAGACAGCTTTAATGTCATCATACATCAAGAGTCCTATAGACAGCTTTAATGTCAGCATACATCAAGAGTCTTATAGACAGCTTTAATGTCATCATACATCAAGAGTCCTATAGACAGCTTTAATGTCATCATACATCAAGAGTCCTATAGACAGCTTTAATGTCATCATACATCAAGAGTCCTATAGACAGCTTTAATGTCAGCATACATCAAGAGTCCTATAGACAGCTTTAATGTCAGCATACATCAAGAGTCTTATAGACAGCTTTAATGTCAGCATACATCAAGAGTCCTATAGACAGCTTTAATGTCATCATACATCAAGAGTCTTATAGACAGCTTTAATGTCAGCATACATCAAGAGTCCTATAGACAGCTTTAATGTCAGCATACATCAAGAGTCTTATAGACAGCTTTAATGTCAGCATACATCAAGAGTCCTATAGACAGCTTTAATGTCAGCATACATCAAGAGTCTTATAGACAGCTTTAATGTCAGCATACATCAAGAATCTTATAGACAGCTTTAATGTCAGCATACATCAAGAGTCCTATAGACAGCTTTAATGTCAGCATACATCAAGAGTCCTATAGACAGCTTTAATGTCAGCTTACATCTAGAGTCCTATAGACAGCTTTAATGTCAGCATACATCAAGAGTCTTATAGACAGCTTTAATGTCAGCATACATCAAGAGTCCTATAGACAGCTTTAATGTCAGCATACATCAAGAGTCCTATAGACAGCTTTAATGTCAGCACACATCAAGAGTCCTATAGACAGCTTTAACGTCAGCATACATCAAGAGTCCTATAGACAGCTTTAATGTCACCATACATCAAGAGTCCTATAGACAGCTTTAATGTCAGCATACATCAAGAGTCTTATAGACAGCTTTAATGTCAGCTTAAATCAAGAGTCCTATAGACAGCTTTAATGTCAGCATACATCAAGAGTCTTATAGACAGCTTAAACTTCATCGTACATCAAGAGTCCTATAGACAGCTTTAATGTCATCATGCATCAAGAGTCCTAAAGACAGCTTAAACTTTAGCATACATCAAGCGTCCTATAGACAGCTGAAACGTCATCATACATCAAGAGTCCTATAGACAGCTTTAATGTCAGCATACATCAAGAGTCCTATAGACAGCTTTAATGTCATCATGCATCAAGAGTCCTAAAGACAGCTTAAACGTCAGCATACATCAAGCGTCCTATAGACAGCTTAAACGTCATCATACATTAAGAGTCCTATAGACAGCTTTAATGTCAGCATACATCAAGAGTCTTATAGACAGCTTAAACGTCAGCATACATCAAGAGTCCTATAGACAGCTTAAACGTCAGCACACATCAAGAGTCCTATAGACAGCTTAAACGTCATCATACATCAAGAGTCCTATAGACAGCTTTAATGTCACCATACATCAAGAGTCTTATAGACAGCTTAAACGTCATCATACATCAAGAGCCCTATAGACAGCTTTAGTGTCAGCATACATCAAGAGTCATATAGACAGCTTTAATGTCATCATGCATCAAGAGTCCTAAAGACAGCTTAAACGTCAGCATACATCAAGAGTCATATAGACCGCCTTAATGTCAGCATACATCAATAGTCCTATAGACAGCTTAAAAGTCAGGATACATCAAGAGTCCTATAGACAGCTTTAATGTCAGCACACATCAAGAGTCCTATAGACAGCTTTAACGTCAGCATACATCAAGAGTCCTATAGACAGCTTAAATGTCAGCATACATCAATAGTCTTATAGACAGCTTAAACGTCATCATACATCAAGAGTCCTATAGACAGCTTTAATGTCAGCACACATCAAGAGTCCTATAGACATCTTTAATGTCAGCACACATCAAGAGTCCTATAGACAGCTTTAATGTCAGCACACATCAAGAATCTTATAGACAGCTTAAACGTCAGCTTACATCAAGAGTCCTATAGACAGCTTAAACGTCAGCACACATCAAGAGTCCTATAGACAGCTTAAACGTCATCATACATCAAGAGTCCTATAGACAGCCTTAACGTCAGCACACATAAAGAGTCTTATAGACAGCTTTAACTTCATCATACATCAAGAGCTTTAATGTCAGCATACATCAAGAATCCTATAGACAGCTTGAAGGTTACCATACATTAAGAGTCCTATAGACAGCTTTAATGTCCGTACACATCAAGAGTCCTATAGAGAGTTTTAACGTCAGCACACATCAAGATTCCTATAGAGAGTTTTAACGTCAGCACACATCAAGAGTCCTATAGAGAGTTTTAACGTCAGCACACATCAAGAGTCCTATACAGAGTTTTAACGTCAGCACACATCAAGAGTCCTATAGACAGCTTAAACGTAAGCACACATCAAGAGTCCTATAGAGAGTTTTAACGTCAGCACACATCAAGAGTCCTATAGAGAGTTTTAACGTCAGCACACATCAAGAGCCCTATAGACAGCTTTAACGTCAGCACACATCAAGAGTCCTATAGAGAGTTTTAACGTCAGCACACATCAAGAGTCCTATAGAGAGTTTTAATGTCAGCACACATCAAGAGTCCGATAGAGAGTTTTAACGTCAGCACACATCAAGAGTCCTATAGAAAGTTTTAACATCAGTACACATCAAGAGTCCTGTAGAGAGTTTTAACATCAGCACACATCAAGAGTCCTATAGAGAGTTTTAACGTCAGCACACATCAAGAGTCCTGTAGAGAGTTTTAACATCAGCACACATCAAGAGTCCTATAGAGAGTTTTAACGTCAGCACACATCAAGAGTCCTATAGACAGCTTTAACGTCAGCACACATCAAGAGTCCTATAGAGAGTTTTAACGTCAGCAAACATCAAGAGTCCTATAGAAAGTTTTAACGTCAGTACACATCAAGAGTCCTATAGAGAGTTTTAACGTCAGCACACATCAAGTGTCCTATAGAGAGTTTTAACGTCAGCACACATCAAGAGTCCTATAGAGAGTTTTAACGTCAGCACACATCAAGAGACCTATAGAGAGTTTTAACGTCAGCACACATCAAGAGTCCTATAGAGAGTTTTAACGTCAGCACACATCAAGAGTCCTATAGACAGCTTTAACGTCAGCACACATCAAGAGTCCCATAAATAGACTGCATCGTCTTATTGTTTGTTTACAACACTAATGTGAATGGAAATGTTTTCAACTAACTCAAGCAGACGATCGGAGGAAAGAAAATGAAAATACAAACAATTAAATCGTTTTTAATTATATTTTTTCAACTCCTACAGTGGAATAATTATCTTGGTAGTAAGTTTAGGACCCTAGCTTTGGAACGTGCCACTCAGGTCTGTTTCAATTAGTCAATACTTTCGTCGTTAATGTAATTATGTCTGCGTTCATTTAGTGGATTTCCCATACACCATAATTACTTAAAGCATTTTAGCATTGGCTTTCCACACACCAGAAATAACTGAACATTTCAATTAAACACTAGCTTTTCAAATATCGCTGCTCGGCCTTTTGGCTAAGATGAAAATGTAGTATTTTTTCCGTCAGGTTGCCAAACCTTCATTGGTGGCGCGTGGTATATCTCCTTGTGTTTGGCCATAGCCTGGTGGATCGGTAGAATAGAGAGAGCTGAAAGGCCAAGAGACACATAAGGGCAGACTTTGAAGGGATTACCCCGGTAAAGCAGTACCCAAAAAACTAAAGATACTTGTTTTATTCAGGGTCCAGGCTATCGTCCTCAATTGTTAATGCATCAAAGCAATCAATACCCAGAATAATCTTATTGGAAACACCAGCCTCCATTTGAAGAGTTCTATTACAATCAATGTGCCCATCGCGTCCTTCGAATTCATAACACTCATAAGCCCATTGTCCTCATTTCCCCCCCTCTCTCCAGGCACTGAGGAAACACAATGCTGACAGGAACAACACCATCGACAGGGGGGAGCTGGAGGCGGCTTTAAAAGATGTGAGTACTTGTATGCAAGAATGATGTAAGTACCTGTATGTATGAATGATGTGAGTGCATGTATTAGAGCAGGGGTGGCCAATTTTTCAGAAGAATGGCCAAATTTCAGAAATCATATTTCCTGCCGGGCCACGAACCTAATTTATTTTGTTAAATAAAGTAAAAATCAAACGTGCTACAGCTGAGACCACATCATCGCTTCCCGGTAGATGAGATCGCGGTCAAACGCTTGCCAGTAGATGAGATCGTGGTCAAACGCTTCCCAGTAGGTGAGATCGTGGTCAAACGCTTCCCAGTAAATGAGATCGTGGTCAAACGCTTGCCAGTAGACGAGATCGCGGTCAAACGCTTGCCAGTGGATGAGATCGTGGTCAAACGCTTGCCACTAGGTGAGATCGTGGTCAAACGCTTGCCAGTGGATGAGATCGTGGTCAAACGCTTGCCAGTGGATGAGATCGTGGTCAAACGCTTGCCAGTGGATGAGATCGTGGTCAAACGCTTGCCAGTAGATGAGATCTGGTCAAACGCTTGCCAGTAGATGAGATCGCGGTCAAACGCTTGCCAGTAGGTGAGATCGTTCGCAGTCAAACGCTTGCCAGTGGATGAGATCGTGGTCAAACGCTTGCCAGTAGGTGAGATCGTTCGTAGTCAAACGCTTGCCAGTGGATGAGATCGTGGTCAAACGCTTGCCAGTAGGTGAGATCGTGGTCAAACGCTTGCCAGTAGATGAGATCGTGGTCAAACGCTTGCCAGTAGATGAGATGGTGGTCAAACGCTTGCCAGTAGGTGAGATCGTGGTCAAACGCTTGCCAGTAGATGAGATCGTTTTCAAACGCTTGCCTGATGTAATATTTAAAAAAAATAGAAATTGGTAAAAAAAAAAATTAAGAAAATAAAACATAACTGAGGATTAAACATATTTATTAGACAATTTGAAAGTGAGAGATCAGACTTTGTTTTACAGAACGAAGTGCATTAAACTTTATCTCGACTGATGTCACTCACTTATGATTTGATGTGCTTCATACGACTAAAAGCTATTTTCACGCATAAGTCTTTGCGTATAGCGAAACCATCGACAGATCATTTTGTAAAATGCAGGATATTTATCCTTGTCCAAATACTTTTTATAGAACTCTTCCAAGCCAAATAGATGGAATTTCTCTTTTAACTGTGGATACAACACCATCCGTTCTTAAGAACGAAAAATTTTTAAGTTGTAACGAAAAGCGATTCCTAATCGATGTAATTGCCTCTAACTAATCTTGTGACTTAGTGGTGTCCGCTAATTCTTCTGTCTTTATAACATCGACCTCAACACCCCGACAAAAACTACCAGTTGGCCAGTATCAGCCATATCTGTGCTTTCACCCAATGCTAGAGCATGGTCAGTTGGCCAGTATCAGCCATATATGTCTGTGCTTTCACCCAATGCTAGAGCATGGTCAGTTGGCCAGTAGCAGCCATATATGTCTGTGCTTTCACCCAATGCTAGAGCATGGTCAGTTGGCCAGTAGCAGCCATATATGTCTGTGCTTTCACCCAATGCTAGAGCATGGTCAGTTGGCCAGTATCAGCCATATATGTCTGTGCTTTCACCCAATGCTAGAGCATGGTCAGTTGGCCAGTATCAGCCATATATGTCTGTGCTTTCACCCAATGCTAGAGTATGGTCAGTTGGCCAGTAGCAGTCATATATGTCTGTGCTTTCACCCAATGCTAGAGCATGGTCAGTTGGCCAGTATCAGCCATATATGTCTGTGCTTTCACCCAATGCTAGAGTATGGTCAGTTGGCCAGTAGCAGCCATATATGTCTGTGCTTTCACCCAATGCTAGAGCATGGTCAGTTGGCCAGTATCAGCCATATATGTCTGTGCTTTCACCCAATGCTAGAGTATGGTCAGTTGGCCAGTAGCAGCCATATATGTCTGTNTCACCCAATGCTAGAGCATGGCCAGTTGGCCAGTATCAGCCATATTTGTGCTTTCACCCAATGCTAGAGTATGGTCAGTTGGCCAGTATCAGCCATATTCGTGCTTCACCCAATGCTAGAGCATTTCCAGTTGGCCAATATCAGCCATATATGTGCTTTCACCCAATGCTAGAGCATGGCCAGTTGGCCAGTATCAGCCATATTTGTGCTTTCACCCAATGCTAGAGTATGGTCAGTTGGCCAGTATCAGCCATATTCGTGCTTCACCCAATGCTAGAGCATTTCCAGTTGGCCAATATCAGCCATATATGTGCTTTCACCCAATGCTAGAGCATGGCCAGTTGGCCAGTATCAGCCATATTTGTGCTTTCACCCAATGCTAGAGTATGGTCAGTTGGCCAGTATCAGCCATATTCGTGCTTCACCCAATGCTAGAGCATTTCCAGTTGGCCAATATCAGCCATATATGTGCTTTCACCCAATGCTAGAGCATGGCCAGTTGGCCAGTATCAGCCATATTTGTGCTTTCACCCAATGCTAGAGTATGGTCAGTTGGCCAGTATCAGCCATATTCGTGCTTCACCCAATGCTAGAGCATTTCCAGTTGGCCAATATCAGCCATATATGTGCTTTCACCCAATGCTAGAGCATGGCCAGTTGGCCAGTATCAGCCATATTTGTGCTTTCACCCAATGCTAGAGTATGGTCAGTTGGCCAGTATCAGCCATATTCGTGCTTCACCCAATGCTAGAGCATTTCCAGTTGGCCAATATCAGCCATATATGTGCTTTCACCCAATGCTAGAGCATAAAATATAAACGTGGATGCTCGACTTTTCAAATTATCTACAATATGCTTTCTCACGTCTTCCTTATGCCAGTAATAGTCTGAACAGACAGACTTATTTTTTTTAGAAATCCTTCTTCTTTTCTGGACACAGAAATTCAACGACGCTCTCCAAACATTCCTTAACCATTTCACCATCTGAATATGATTACGATTTTGTTTGATATTATCATGGTTACTGCATAACTAGCTTTTACATACAAACATTATTCCAAAAATCCAAGATCTTTCAAATTTCTCTTAGCTATTAGTAAAAAATATATGATACGAACGCCTCATGACGTAATGCTCTTTTTGTGATATGTAAAATAAGGTTAACATTTATGTTCATTTGTTTTAGCCCTGCGGGCCGCCACATGACTTCCGACGGGCCCCGTACGACCCGCCGGCCACATATTGGCCATCCCTGTATTAAAAATTGTTGTGTGCTCTTGTATGTAAGAATGATGTGAGTCCTTGTATGTAAGAATGATGTGTGTACTTGTATGTAAAAATGATGTGCATAATTGTATGTAAGAATGTTCTAAGTACTTGTATGTGAGAATGATGTGAGTGCATTTATTTAAGAATGATGTGAGTACTTGTATGTAAGAATGATGTGTGTACTTGTATGTAAAAATGATGTGCATAGTTGTATGTAAGAATGTTCTAAGTACTTGTATGTGAGAATGATGTGAGTGCATTTATTTAAGAATGATGTAAGTACTTGTATGTAAGAATGATGTGAGTACAATTACGTAGTAATGATTTATTTAAGTAAAATTCCGGTAATAGTGTGGGTCGGTATGTCTTCATTTGGTTATCTATCATTGTTAAATCAATATTATATCTACCTGGTGACACTACCATGAATTGAAAGGGAAGAATTTATTCAGATTAAATGCATACTTTTTTTAAAACCAAAATGTGGCTTTAGGTCTCTTTTAATTAGCCCTATTCAAATAAGTGGAATTAGGTCTCTTTTAATTAGACCTACTCAAATTAGTGGCATTAGGTCTCCTTTAAATAGCCCTACTCAAATTAGTGGAATTAGGTCACTTTTAATTAGCCCTATTCAAATTAGTAAGAATTAGGTCTCTTTTAATTAGACCTACTCAAATTAGTGGAATTAGGTCTCTTTTTTTAGACCTACTCAAGTTAGTGGAATTAGGTCTCTTTTATTTAGACCTACTCAAATTAGTGGAATTAGGTCTTATAATACGTTACATTTAAAGAAACCAGTTATAACAAAATAAAACTGTTCACGGACCCATGATATACCTTTTGTTATTCCTGGCTTTGGGGGGGGGGGGGGGGGGGGGGGGAGGGGGGTAGTTACCTGAGACACGGACACCCGTTGAGTCCTGCAAACACTAAAAGATTTGCAAGATTTGGTTTGAAGATGTCTTGTCGAAATTGAATCTCGGACATGAATTAGTAAGATGAAACGGAATTGAAAATCTTAAATGAGGGTCTTGATAATCGGTCTATAAATATAGGCCTACAAGCATATCAGCTATATCGGGCCTAAATATTAGCTATTCATTCCCTGAGTAAACTTATGTAATAACTATATCGGGCCCTGAATATTAGCTATATCAGGCCTGAGTACACTAATATAATTGCAATATCGGGCCCTGATTATACTAAAATATTAGCTATATTGTGCCCTGAGTATATTAACACATCAGCTGTATCGGGCCCTGATTATAATTGTATATCAGCTATTGCAAAAGAATGACACTAGCAAAAATTACTACTAATTGCTAGAGTGCACACAAACTACTAACAGTGTTACCCGCAGTAATCTTGATGATCGTATGGATAACTTAGACTCATTAGAATGTGCAACGTTGACAGGTTCTGGGTCATGTCAATGAAATGAGCTAGTGTTATAGTGGGGAGCCACGACTGCTCTGTGCCCCTCCCAGACGGCACTGAAGCTGGCTGTGCCACTGGTGTGAAGTGAACGAAGGCAGCCTCATGTTAATTTAGTCTCCTCTTGTTCTTTGTTCACGAGCCAGTGTCCACTTGATCAGTGATTGAGTAGTTACTCAATGTTAATTCTACAAAAATAGAGTGGGGATGGACGTACTACGATATTCGTATTCTTAAATTATTGACTATTGTAAGCAGTGTTAACCCTACAACCCCAAACCCACTCCCTAACTTCTAAATATATATTTTTTAAATAATTAAAAATATTAAAATAATATAAAATGATTGACTCTGGTGGAATGCTACTTTAAAAAATGGACTAATTGACAGACGAAAGCAAATTAATATAAATAGACTAGGTGACAGACGAGAGCAGTAGACTAGAAATAGACTAGGTGACAGACGATAGCAGTAGACTAGAAATAGACTAGGTGACAGACGAGAGACGTTAACTAGAAATAAACCTGGTGTCAGACGTGTGCACTTTAATAGAAATAGAACAAATGATAGATGAGAGCAGTGGACTAGAAATAGACTATGTGACAGATGAGAGGACTTAAAGAGCAATAGACTAAGTGACAGATATGAGCAGTTAAATAGAATTGGACTGACTAGCTGATTGGCGAGAGAAATTAACTAGAAATAGACTACGTGATAGAAGAAAGCAGTAAACTAGAAATATACTGATGACAGATGTAAGCAGTTAAAGATAGATGGGTTAACTGATAGACGAGAGAAGTAAACTAGAAATGGTCTAGGTGATAACAACACACAGAACCCCATACATTTCAATGGCCTAGGTGATAACAACACACAGAACCCCATACATTTCAATGGCCTAGGTGATAACAACACACAGAACCCCATACATTTCAATGGCCTAGGTGATAACAACACACAGAACCCCATACAGTTCAGATGACACTTTTGTTATTCAATTGTGTTTTTATTTTTATGTGTCGTGGGGAAAACTAAATGTCGGTATTATGGTCGTGTGCTGATATTTAGAAAACTAAATGTCTGTATTATGGTCATGTGCTAATATTTAGAAAACTAAATGTCTGTATTATGGTCGTGTTCTAAAATTAAGAAAACTAAATGTCTGTATTATGGTCATGTGCTAATATTTAGAAAACTAAATGTCTTTATTATGGTCATGTGCTAACATTAGGAGAACTAAATCTCTGTATTATGAACGTGTGCTAAACTTAATAAAATTAAATGTCTGTATATGCTCGTGTACTAACATTAAGAAAACTAAATGTCTGTATTATGGTCGTGTGCAAACATTAAGAAAACTAAATGTCTGTATTATGGTCGTGTGCTAACATTAGAAAACTAAATGTCTGTATTATGCACGTGTGCTAATATTAAGGAAATTAAATGTCTGTATTATGCTCGTGTGTTCTAACATTAAGAAAACAAATAATATGTATTATACTACGTGTGCTACAATTAGGAGAAGTAAATGTCTGTATTATGCACGTGTGCTAACATTAGGAGAAGTAAATGTCTGTATTATGTACGTGTGCTAACATTTAGACAAGAATATGTCTTTATAACGCTCTTGTGCTTACATTAAGAAAACTAAATGTCTGTATTATGCTCGTGTGCTAACATTAGAAAACTAAATGTCTGTATTATGCTCGTGTGCTAACATTAGAAAACTAAGTGTCTGTATTATGCTCGTGTGCTAACATTAGAAAACTAAACGTCTGTATTAAGCACGTGGGCTAACATTAAGAAAAGTAAATGTCTTTATAAGATACGATTCTTTTATTGATAAAAAAAAATGGAAATGTTTTTTATGATTACATTATACATTTTCAGCACATAAATAAAACAATTTGAACAAAGGACATTTATTGTAAATTATTTCAAACAGCCATTCAGTGAGTTCTCTTAGCCAAATCGGGGACTTATTAGTTCTCATAAAGATGTGTGACTTCAGAGGGAGCACGCCGGTAAATTCGTACAGATTGGGGAACAAAGGAATTTGTATATCTTTCAGTCCTCGCCCTGATTGAAAGATTTCGTCTCGAACGGCCCGATCCTAAGTATCTGTGATGAAGAGGGTGGGGTGTATCATCCAAAATGTGTTTAGTTTTACAAAAACATCTTTCTTCAAATAGTTCTGCAAGTGAAGGGTGTTTAGTTTGTGTTAAGTTCCTAGCTTTCTTGATTAGTCGGTTTATGCGGTGTTTAATATCAGACGTTGAATTCCCACACCAGCAGGTAAAACTGAAATTAAGCAGGCTTCCAATAAATGCACTGTAGAATAAATTAACGACTTGCTAGTTTGTACAGTTTTTTGAGGTAGAACAGTGTTTGGTTGACTTCCTTATACAGCATTTGGCCGTGCTCATGCCATGTTAACTTATTATTAATGGTGACACCTAAGTACTTATATGCCTCTACTTTCTCTACACGTTGATTGTTTATGTTGCGATCTGTAATCTGGTGTTTCCCCCTCCTGAAATCAACAACCATTTCCTTTGTTTTTGAGACATTCAGCTGGAGAAAATTTTCATCGCACCAATTGATAAAGCTTTTAACTAAGTTGCAGTATAGGCCTTCTCCATCAGATAATATGCCAGCGATGGTGGTATCATCAGCAAATTTTAAGATTGGAACGGTCTCACTTGAGCTTTGAATATCATTTGTATATATTGTATACCGTACAGGGGAGAGAACGCAGCCTTGTGGTGCCCCAGGGTGTATTTCTCTGGTTAGAGATAATTGGTTATTTACTTTGACATATTATTGTCGATTTGTTAAGAAGTTCAGAATCCAAGCCTAAATATTTAAATTGCTACCTAACTAGGAAAGTTTCTTTATCATAAGGTGTGGTTGGATAATGTTAAATGCTGATGAGAAATCTAAGAAAAGCACTCTGGCATATGTTTTAGGACTGTCTAGGTGATGGTAAAGTCTCTCCAACAATAGTAAGATTGCATCCTCCGTACTTCTGGCAGGTTTGTAAGCAAATTGGTGGGGGTCAAGTTTTTGCTGTACTTCATTCAAAATTGCTCTTGCGCTAACATTAAGAAAACTAAATGTTTCTATAATGCCCTTGTGCTAACATTAAGAAAGGGGTTTGTATTATTAAAATAGATTATTAGTACACATTTGTTTATGGAGTTTTCGCTAACCCACTCTTAACAAACAAATTTCATTTCTTTGTTCTTTTTTTCCAGGAAGACTTGTTTCCACAAAAGAGAAAAGTTATTTTATTTGGAGACGTGGAATCAGATGTAATCTTAGATTACTTGGACAAGGACCACAATGGACAAGTGAGCTAACTAAAGACTGTTTATTCATATTTTATAGTTCACTAGCCAATATCTCCGTTTTTGCTTGGGTTTGTATTCTGAACAAAACCACTGAAACGTGTCATCGCACACGAATAATTTAGGGTCCTGTCAAAAACACTTCGAAAAAGTGCCAGGTTTTTAATGAAAATCTTTCTATAAAAAGCCAGATTTGTGATAACTCTTGTAAACATTGTATTTGCGGCCAATTTCGTTTTCGTTTATATTCAATCTTAGCAGAGCCTAGAATCATAATTTAAGGACTAAACTTACCTTTAAAAGATTTCTGATTCAATAAAGGTATTCAGCAATGTCAAAACTATGGTCGTTTATTTATTAAAATAAAATAGGATACCCATTCCAAATGATATCATTTTAGTTATTCCTAAGAGAGGGGCACTATAAAAATCATTTAGATAATTATGTATAAATAGAATTGAATTTTTCAAAATTATCCCATTACAATATAAAGGAATTTCAAAGAGGTTGCCTTTAAAATGTTTACTATTGGGGCATTGGGAGACAAAGGAACTTAACTTTAATGCTTTATAGCAGTGAGTATTTTAAGTTGGATAAGGAACGAACTTTATTTTAAAAATGTCCCCTTTAAATTTGGCTGAAAACTCCTAAGTCGAAGCATTTTTGTTTTAAATAAAATGTACAACCACCACCCCCCACCCCCAACCCCCACCCTCCTGTCCCGCCTATCCACAAAAAGATAAAAAGATGTGAATATTATGACTTTGAAATCCACCGTTATTTTAAAAGGCATTAATGAAAGGTATGTTGACCAAGTTTGGCCAAGATGCAACAAGTTACGTAGAAGCTGGCAGTGTGAAATAAATCTTCTTGTATAGCTTTGGCTATTATAAGGACATATATTCTAGAACCTTCTACATTTAATTTTGGAACTTTCTATGAACTTCAAAAATATATTTAAATCTAATTAATAACATTTAATGACAATCATAGAGACTTGTGGAAACATTTAAAACATAAAAAGGGCATTTATATAATCTTAAAAACCGTTTTTAATTAAATGTTCTAGAATAAGGTAGAAACTTACAGAAACGTAATGAAGATTCTTCAAAAAACAACTTGTAAAAACATGACTTTATGAAATCCTAATGACAATACTAAAACATCTCATGTCTTCCATTTAAGTTTTAAAAAGGGCCCTTTTAGGTAGCGTTCTTACATGTGACATTTTAATGTCCGGATTCTTAATTATTCATCATTTACATAGTCAAGTTAGACGTGTCAAAGTTGTCCCATTTTTTCGGTTAAAATTGTCAGAGATTTAGCGTATATCAGTAGTTAGTGTCCCTTACCCCAACAGTGGTGAATATTATTAGTTCAAAACAATTTGAACTATATATTTTCAAGTTCATTTGTACCAAGTTTGGTCTAGATCTATTCATTAATTATAATTATATTTACATAGCTCATGTAAAGTAACATAATTGGGTCCCCAAACTCCGTAAACTTTAGCTTCTGAATTATGAAATGAAACAACTATGAATCCTAAGTTTGATCAATGTCCATATTCCATGTATAAATGTGTGCTGTAAAGTAGACTTATTTTCTTTTGTTATGGTGTTAATGATACGTGGATGAACATTTGAAATCTTACTGAGCAATTAATTATTTTATAAAATATATACAACTTATTTAAAATCAACATATACATATCTATGAAGACCGGTGTTACGTTTTGTGAATTTTCATTGTTCATTTTCTTGCACCATTTTTCACTGTAACACTCCCGTATCAATAACTGTAACACCCCCGTATCAATAACTGTAACACCCCCGTATCAATAACTGTAACACCCCCGTATCAATAACTGTAACATCCCCGTATCATTCACCGATGCAAGGAACAAAATCTTAACAGAGATCTGGCATTTAAGAAGCTTATTATACAACATGTAAAAAAATGTATTTAAAAATCTACAACGGACTGAACTTGTTGTGTGTGCAGCACATTGTGCATTGGAGGCATTGCTAAACTCATAGAATGCACCCACCCACAGTAAAAATATCAAGATGATAAGAAACAAGAAGAGAACATAAATACAGAGAAATTGAGGACCACTAGTAGGAAAATAGTTTGTTGATTCCACATGGTGATTTGGTGGCGAACATCTAATCTAATGTTGTTTTCATATCAAGCTTCAACATACCCAGTTCTAATTTAAAAATTAAAAAGAAACACCAATGGCTTGAAACCCTCTAGGTACCCCCAAAGCACCCCTTATGCACGCCCCTGAACTATGTAATTAATCTCACGTACTATTATTGAAAGAACATAGAGCAAAGCTTCATTTCTATGCCTCCACCAAAAAAAGGGACACCAAAAATATTTCTATCTTAAGAGATATACGTTAGAAAGCGCAGCATCTGAATAAGGGCTTATTATAACTGCATAAACCAAAACTAACTTAATTTGAACGTACATCGAAGTCATTTCAAAATAATTTTTAATAAACTTTTTACCCACTATATTTTACAATTGTTTAGATTACAGCTTTAGGGACAATGAGTTTATCACCAGTGTTTTTTTACAGACAATTTCCTCCGGAGGTTGTTGTTTGTTTGTTGTTTTTTGTTTGTTTGTTGTTTTTGTTTGTTTGTTGTTTTTTTTGTTGTTTTTTTTTTGGTGGGGGGGGGTATATTTCAGATTTCTTTTTTTTTTGGGCGAGGGCAGTGTCAATGGTAAGATGCGTAGCTGAGGGGAGCATAGGGGACAGAAAACACTATAGCTACACCTCTGCCAGGGTCGTAGAAAGTGGGGCGCAGTGGGTGGCCCACCCACGTGTCAATTGTTAATTATATGGAATGGCGGACTTTTTGGATAACTGCAGTATTTTATCGTGAAAGGGATTGTAAAAGTAGACTCTTTGGAGTCACCTCCCCAATAAGATTTTTATAGTTACAAAATCAGATGGTTCATTTTTGAGTATACCTGAATTCAGAGTTTCTATTGTTTGGGGAATCAATTATTTTTTTTAGACGTCCATGGAAGGCATAATGGCGCCAAATGCGATACATAACTGAATTCACTCCAGTTGTGGTGTGCCCCAGAGTTATCATTTTGCAACCCTTAGTTCAACCCCATACTGTAACATTGATAAGCGTGAGGGAAGAGAAGTGCAGAATGTGAGGGTGTCGAAAATTCTTGGGCAATTTTAAAATGCAGTGATGCATTTAGGCACATTCTTGAATTAGGTGTTTCTTTCAGACACTTTTGAAGGGGTATTTCAGACTTTCGGACTGGAAAAGCCAAAATTAGCCATAATAATGATCAATAATATCTCTAACCTAACTCTGCCCCAGCTTAACATGAACAAAATTCAGTCCAGTTGTGGCGCCTTTGAGGGTATGCTTTTGCTCTAAGTTATTCTCACCTCTTAAAACGTTATGGAACCCATAACATTTTTGGTGAATTCAAATTGTAAGAATGCATTTTAGAAGATACTCTAATTTAGTTTAGCAGCATTCTACGCACTGAGATAGTTTGATATACGCGTGTTGCCAAGCAATTAGATAGTTTGATATAGGCGTTCGTTTTCATTGGGCTCATTTAGTGGCAATCCAACACTCGAAGGTTTCATTTGGGCTCATTTTAGTGGCCATCCAACACTCGAAGGTTTCATTGGGCTCATTTAGTGGCAATCCAACAATCGAAGGTTTCATTGGGCTCATTTTAGTGGCAATCCAACAATCGAAGGTTTCATTGGGCTCATTTAGTGGCAATCCAACAAGCGAAGGTTTCATTGGGCTAATTTAGTGGCAATCCAACAATCGAAGGTTTCATTGGGCTCATTTAGTGGCAATCCAACAATCGAAGGTTTCATTGGGCTCAGTTAATGGCAAGCCAACACTCGAAGGTTTCATTGGGCTCATTTTAGTGGCAATCCAACAATCGAAGGTTTCATTGGGCTTATTTAGTGGCAATCCAACAATCGAAGGTTTCATTGGGCTCATTTAGTGGCAATCCAACAATCGAAGGTTTCATTGGGCTCATTTAGTGGCAATCCAACAATCGAAGGTTTCATTGGGCTTATTTAGTGGCAATCCAACAATCGAAGGTTTCATTGGGCTCATTTAGTGGCAATCCAACAATCGAAGGTTTCATTGGGCTCAGTTAGTGGCAAGCCAACACTCGAATGTATCATTGAGCTCATTTAGTGACAATGCAACAATCGAAGATTTCATTGGGCTCATTTAGTGGCAATCCAACACTCGAAGGTTTCATTGGGCTTATTTAGTGACAATGCAACAATCGAAGATTTCATTGGGCTCATTTAGTGGCAAGCCAACAATCGAAGGTTTCATTGGGCTCATTTAGTGGCAATCCAACAGTCGAAGGTTTCATAGGGCTCATTTAGTGGCAATCCAACAGTCGAAGGTTTCATTAATCTCATTTAGTGACAATCCAACAGTCGAAGGTTTCATAGGGCTCATTTAGTGGCAATCCAACAATCGAAGGTTTCATTGGGCTCATTTATTGGCAATCCAACAGTCGAAGGTTTCATAGGGCTCATTTAGTGGCAATCCAACAGTCGAAGGTTTCATTGGGCTCATTTAGTGGCAATCCAACACTCGAAGGTTTTTCTATTTTCAGATCAGCTACAATGAACTTCTAAGTTTTATGGAGGAGACGGGCATCAATATGCAGAACCGTTTCCTTGGCTACCAAAGACGCGTCATCACAAACTTTCCTTCATTCTTGGACACTTTACAAGCCACACTGCTCACCAACGTTAAGCGGGTTTATGTAGAGGTGAGTACGTGCGCCATTGCCAACAACTCAGTCCCCATGCAGACACTTAAGCCATATGCCCTTCATAAGCTGCAACATCCTCTTATAACAAATAACTCTTCCTCTTTGCTTTATCCACTTACAGTGGTGCATAGCTCATTCCAAAATGTGTCCAATGTATTTCATTTTAAGTATTTTAATTAAAGCCTTTCTGCTCACTTCACTTCTTGTCCGTTTCTTTCTCACCGTCGAGGTTTCTTCTCAATTAGATCATGGGTTATACCCCCTTTCTTTCTTGCCATTCGGACTCCCTTGAAGAGGCTTTCTAGTAATAATTGAATTTCTCGGTTTTGACACAAGAGCGTACACATCAACGCGATCTTCACTTCAGAACCGTACCACCCACATCCTATAGTTTATAGCTCACGTGATTGTAATCCATATTCCTTTTTATGATTGGCTTACTCTAATTTCTTTGAGTTATTTTTAATTGTATAGTTTTCTTATATTCAGGAGCGAGATTTGAAGCGCACAGTGGGAATCAATACTGGTCACGTGGGAACCTCAGACTTTGTCCTCGAGTCACCCGATGTCGAATTCGTCATAGAGAGAGGCAGGCGCTCTCTGGAGGCCTTCCTCAAATATTACGTGGCCACCAACCACCTGAAGAAAAAACCTGAATACAAACAACTGAGCCGAGATTATCGCAAGGACTCTGGAGCCTCCATTATATCGGACTGTTCAAACCAAAGCTTGGGTAGCATGGAGACTGTTGACAGCGCGAGTCTCCCTGTTGTGCAGATCAGTGGCGAGAGCGCGCTGAGCGGGGACCCAGCCACCGCAGATCAACAGGTGACAGCGAGGACCGGATCAGCGTCATCCGGCAAAAGCGTCAGCATCTCAGACAAGATCGAGGTCATCGGCCTGGGTGGATATGACCCCAATGAAGATGAACTCCGTGAAGACGCCCGTCTGTTGGGGGATACCCATGGGGCGTCCAACATGCGGCACACGACACAATCGGGACACCTTTCTCCAACACTGAAGACGGCAATGACCCAACCACGGTCATTGTTGAAGAACTCGGCAAGACACGACGATGTCAACGTGCAGGTTCATTATCATGTAAGTGATCCAAGTACCCCGTTATTACATGATGGCAATGAGACACTTGAGCTGCAGTCAGCAGCTGTCGTAACACGGAAATCCTAGAAAGTCCAACACTCCATTCAATGGGTGTTATTGTAAATACGACTTAGACAAAAGCACCTTCAATTAACCCTGTATTTATTGTTAGTATACAATAACGCATAGCATATCAAACAATTCTCGCACAAATTGCTTAGCACTGGCCAAATTAACAATGATTAGAGGTAAATGATGTATTTATTTATTTATTTTATTTTTTTTTTTAAATCTTGCACACGTGCTGAGTGATCTTTAAAAAATATAAAGGGTTCATTTTGCATCATGGCGAAAGATTGTGACAATCGCTGAACCCAAATAATAAACTCAGTGTCACAAACATAGAAAAGGTGAGGTCAAAACTGATCAGTTAGTTAACTTTCATAGGCAAGCGTTAGGTAATATATACATAATATAATGACAGTTTGACATGATGGGATCACCAGTCGCTAGATCCGCCAGTGAATTTATATTTGTATATAGTTTTATCATTGTAGTGTAGTTTTTATTTGAAACCATGATAAGAAAATAAAGCATCAAAGCGTAGTGATACTATGCTGGGGTCGGCATCAAAGCGTAGTGATACTATGCTGGGGTCAGCATCAAAGCGTAGTGATACTATGCTGGGGTCGGCATCAAAGCGTAGTGATACTATGCTGGGGTCGGCATCAAAGCGTAGTGATACTATGCTGGGGTCGGCATCAAAGCGTAGTGATACTATGCTGGGGTCAGCATCAAAGCGTAGTGATACTATGCTGGGGTCAGCATCAAAGCGTAGTGATACTATGCTGGGGTCGGCATCAAAGCGTATTGATACTATGCTGGGGTCGGCATCAAAGCGTATTGATACTATCCTGGGGTCAGCATCAAAACGTAGTGATACTATGCTGGGGTCAGCATCAAAACGTAGTGATACTATGCTGGGGTCGGCATCAAAGCGTAGTGATACTATGCTGGGGTCGGCATCAAAGCGTATTGATACTATGCTGGGGTCGGCATCAAAGCGTAGTGATACTATGCTGGGGTCGGCATCAAAGCGTAGTGATACTATGCTGGGGTCAGCATCAAAGCGTATTGATACTATGCTGGGGTCAGCATCAAAACGTATTGATACTATGCTGGGGTCGGCATCAAAGCGTAGTGATACTATGCTGGGGTCAGCATCAAAACGTAGTGATACTATGCTGGGGTCAGCATCAAAGCGTATTGATACTATGCTGGGGTCGGCATCAAAGCGTATTGATACTATCCTGGGGTCAGCATCAAAACGTAGTGATACTATGCTGGGGTCAGCATCAAAGCGTAGTGATACTATGCTGGGGTCGGCATCAAAACGTAGTGATACTATCCTGGGGTCAGCATCAAAACGTAGTGATACTATGCTGGGGTCAGCATCAAAGCGTAGTGATACTATGCTGGGGTCTGGTCGTGTGAAAATAAGTGAGAGAACGGACCCTTTTACAAAAATAAATAAGTATTTAATTACATAGCACACAAAAAAAGTACAGCAACGGCGTTCCCACACGTTCCTGTGGACTTTGACCCCTGATACTATATTAATGATTGCTGAAGCTTTCTGATGTGGGGCACTTCAACTTTTGATGTAACATTCCATGTTACTATTGCCATCTCCATGGTTTTAGTTTGTATAGTTTCATTTGACAACCAGCATTACTGCGTACTTGTCATATTAAAGGTGCTCTACTAATGTAATAATATATACTACAAAGTGTTAACTAAGAATCCTCATGTCGATAAATTTTTTTTATACTTTTATTTATTAGTTGAACTATTCTTTTATGTGCTTTATAGAATCTTTTGTTCAGATTGTTGTGATTTTTTTTAATGTGTATTTTCATTTAACAAGCAAAGCTCAAATTATGCAATGCTCAAAATTATGGTTGGATACCCTAGCTTTTGTAAAGATTGTCAATGACAGTTAATTATAATTTTGGTGCCTTTTTTATATAGTTTTCAACCTCCTATAAATTTCTCTTGGTTCTCAAAGTTTTATTTCTTTTTTCAACATCATCATTGACGTAATTTTGTTTCGACTATGCTGTATTGAAAATATTAAAAATATCATTCGGTTTTTTTTGTTGTTTTTTTTTTTTTGTTTTTGTTTTTTTTTTGTTGTTTTTTTGTTTTTTTTCCATCACCTCACAAAGGAAATAGTGAAAACAATGGAAGATAAGGCTAAAAGTAAAATCGTGGGGCGCCCATACAGAAAGTTTACTCTTTGGCGTCAGGAAGTGTACTCTTTGGCGATAGGAAGTGTACTCTTTGGCGACAGGAAGTGTACTCTTTGGCGACAGGAAGTGTACTCTTTGGCGACAGGAAGTGTACTCTTTGGCGACAGGAAGTGTACTCTTTGGCGACAGGAAGTGTACTCTTTGGCAGTATATCTATGGCACCCTTCCATCTTCGCCAGACAATGTAGGGTGCATATCTGTTATCTCAGTTTGGGATTCATAGAGTCAGGTTGAATATCTTTTGAAATAAGGCCGGATAGGTCACTGTTAGCAGTGATACTGTTATATCATCAGTGAAGGGCTAGATAATTTTATGTAGATACCAAAGGTGAACTTACAGCCATATCTTTATCTTATTCATAGAGGTAATCCACTAGTCGCCGTGAGAAGTTCATTGAACAATCTTGACAATAATGATGGATTCTTGTACTGTACTGTTGTGGTTGACTGCTGTACAAATTCAATTTCGACCAACAGTTGGTGGCCACTAGAAATAATTCATTGGAGCTTAAATGTATTATCGATTATCTGAGACATCCATGTGGACAAAAGAGAGAGTAAATAAAACACTAGAATAAAATTTTTGGCCAAGTTAGCTAAACAAATCAATATTTACAGTAATGTTTAGGTTGAACCCATGTTTTGTTCATCTTCAAAAGTGTATGTAACTTTGAAAACTCCCGTCTTGTAACTTTTGGTTCAGATTTTTTTGGTAAGCATATTTTAATATACTATTTAATAGTGTTTGAGTTGTGTGTTTTTTTTAATTAAATTAAGTGTGTAATGTCTTTGTCTGCCATTTGGATTGACCCTGTTTTCATCGACCTTTCTATAACATTTGTCAAACAAACATCTCCCTTTTCTTTCTATCTCAGAGCTCCGCATTGCCATCTAACTTTTTATTACTCACGCATTGCTATCTAACTTTATATTACTCACGCATTGCTATCTAACTTTATATTACTCACACATTGCCATCTAACTTTTTATTACTCACGCATTGCTATCTAACTTTTTATTACTCACGCATTGCTATCTAACTTTCTATTACTCACGCATTGCTATCTAACTTTCTATTACTCACGCATTGCTATCTAACTTTCTATTACTCACGTATTGCTATCTAACTTTCTATTACTCACGTATTGCTATCTAACTTTCTATTACTCACGTATTGCTATCTAACTTTCTATTACTCACGCATTGCTATCTAACTTTATTTACTCACGTATTGCTATCTAACTTTCTATTACTCACGCATTGCTATCTAACTTTCTATTACTCACGCATTGCTATCTAACTTTCTATTACTCATGCATTGCTATCTAACCTTCTATTACTCACGCATTGCTCTCTAACTTTCTTTTTCTATTACTCACGTATTGCTATCTAACTTTCTATTACTCACGTATTGCTATCTAACTTTCTATTACTCACGTATTGCTATCTAACTTTCTATTACTCACGCATTGCTATCTACCTTTTTTTACTCACGTATTGCTATCTAACTTTCTATTACTCACGCATTGCTATCTAACTTTCTATTACTCACGCATTGCTATCTAACTTTCTATTACTCATGCATTGCTATCTAACTTTCTATTACTCACGCATTGCTATCTAACTTTCTATTACTTACGCATTGCTATCTAACTTTCTATTACTCACGCATTGCTATCTAACTTTCTATTACTCACGCATTGCTATCTAACTTTCTATTACTCACGCATTGCCATCTAACTTTCTATTATTCACGCATTGCTATCTAACTTTCTATTACTCACGCATTGCTAATCTAACTTTTTATTACTAACGTATTGCTATCTAACTTCTCTTCTTCTTCTTCTTCTATATCTTAAGGGCCCACGATCAATTTATTGATCATTTTGGCTCCTATGCATGTAGATGGGATTTGCAATGTTTCTGTTACTGGTGGTGATGAGGAAATTATGCACTAGGGGTTTGAAGGCTTGAGGTAAACGTGCTGCTCGTCGCTGGACCGCCTCCAACCTGTCAATGCTCTTCTGGGTAAATGGGTCCCAGACTGAAGATGCATAATCTAAAATCGGACGGATAAAGGCTTTATATGCTCTTTCTTTCACACAAGAGTTGCCAATCTTTAGATTTCGCCTTAAGAACCCCAAGGCTTGGTTTGCTTGGTTACATACATTGTTAATATGCTCGTCCCAGCGGACCTCTCTTTGAATGGTAACACCCAGGTACTTTACGGAGGAAACTTGCTCAAGAATATGGCCGTGCAGTTTGTATTGGTAGTGTAGAGGAGTACAACTTCTAGAGATTGATAGTGTCTGGCACTTGGCAGGGTGAAATCCCATGTCCCAGCTCATCTCCCACTCAGCTAACATATTGAGATCCTGTTGTAGCTGGTCCTGGTCAGATCTGTTGGCGATCGTCCTATACACTGCTGTGTCATCTGCAAACAGTCTTGCCTGTGATGTCAATTTCTCCGGTAGGTCATTAATGTATGCTAGGAACAAACAGGGGCCCAGGACTGATCCCTGGGGGACCCCTGACTTCACATTGACAAAGGAGGAGCTTGTACCGCCCACCACTACTGCTTGGTGTCGGTGGCTGAGGAAGCTAGAGATCCATGTTTTAGTGGTGCCTTGAATCCCATATCTCTGGAGTTTGTGTAGAAGCAAACTATGATTCACCCGGTCAAATGCTTTTGCGAAGTCCATTACTAGCACGTCAGTCTGCTTGTGGTTCTCCAGATTGGTCATCAAGTCTTCTACAAATTCGAGAAGCTGGGTCTCACATGACCTATTGACTCGGAAGCCATGTTGACAGTCATTGAGTATATTTTGGCTTTCAAGATGCTTCATGACAGAGCTTACGATTATGTGCTCCAACAGTTTGCAGACGACGCTAGTGAGGGATATCGGACGATAGTTGGCAGGGTCGGAATGCTCCCCTTTCTTGTAAATTGGAGTGACATGCGCTGTTCTCCAGTCTGCTGGAACATTTCCTGTGCATAGTGACGATTGGAAGAGGATTGTCAGTGCAGGAGCGATTTCTTTGGCTAATTCTTTGAGCACTCGTGGTTTAATGTTGTCAGGACCACATGCTTTGTAAGGGTTAATGGTATTGAGGAGGGCAAACACACCTTGTTCTGATATCTGGATATCTCCCATGATAGGATAGGCTCTGTTCATCATTTTGGTCTTCAGAAGGAACTCAGTCTCAGAGTACTCTCTACCGTCACCAAAGACCGACTGGAACTGCTGATTGAGTATCTCCGCCTGTGCTTTTGGGTCAGATGTCAATTGGCCATCCCACCTCAAGGGGGAAACTCCAGCGTTTGAGGACTTTTGGTGTTTCACATAGCTCCAGAAGCGCTTGTTCTTGACATCTTTGGTCGGGGTGTCTTCCTCTGAGAAGATGCCGTTCATGTAGTTCCAATACGATCTACGCAATAAGCGTTGAATGGTTCGGCGGAGTCTCAGTACCTCCTCTCTCAGTTCCATCGAGCCATTTTTCTTCATGCGTTTGTATTGGCGGTCTCTCCTGTGGATGAGCCTACGGATTTCAGCCGTGACCCATGGCTGATTTATCCTAGGTTTGGTGATTTGGTGTGGTATAAATTTCTTCACTGCATCAGTGATTGTAGTCTTGAACTTCTCCCACAGCTCGTCTGTTGTCGCTGTACCTTGAATCACCTTCATGTTTGAGCTTAGCTCTGTGGTTGCAATCCTTAGGCCATCCCAGTCTGCCTTGGCATAAATTGGGATTTCTCGAATGATTTGTTTCATTTTTAGTGTGTTGACCTGAAATTCACAATAAGGAATGCTGTGGTCCGAAATCCCGGGGATGACCTCAACTTTTTGGACACGATGTGGACAATTGGTGAGGAGTAGGTCAAGAGTGTTTTCCCCCCTCGTGGGTTCTTTAACCAGCTGTTCCAGACCATGGTTGTTAATTATCTCCATGAATTCTGAGTGTAGAACAGGGTATGGGGACTTGGGCTTCAAGGCAGGAATCTGCCAATTCCAACCAGGAAAGTTAAAAACCCCCCCTATAAGGAGAAAAGCGTTTTTTGACTGTGTTGCTCTGTGAAGCGATACCTCGAACCTCCTCAGGCTTGGTTCATCTGCTGTGTTTGGTCGGTAATAGGCACAAACGTAAAGTGTGCGTCTACCCTTTAGTTTCAATTTTACCCACAGGATCTCGCAGTCGTCAACATCGAGTTCTGGAACAGCGTGGCAGTCCAAGTTGTGATGGACTGCAACAAGCACTCCTCCTCCTCTGTCTTTTCTGTCTCGACGAAATACTTTGTATATATCTGGTACAACCTCTGCGTTTGCTATGGAGGGATTCAGCCATGTTTCTGAGCCCAAGATGATGTCGGGTTTTAGGCTGTTAATTAGGTTAGCTATCTCTACTCGCTTACCACTTGCAGACTGGAAGTTTACATTTAATATGCGCAATGGCCTGTGTCTCCATTTGTCTTGTTGACTGCAGCGCATAGGAGTAGAGCAGTGTGGTGGTTGAAAACTTTGAATGTCTCTTGGTGTGGAGATTGAGTGGTTCAGAGAGAAATCTGGGAAGGTAGAGTCTGTCCCTGCACTATGTGGGTCAAACACAGACTGGTTAATCTGGCTGCCGCAGACAGTACAGTGCCATGGCACGTCAGAATTTTTAGCATGTTGGTTGTAATTAGAAGTGTCGATGCTTTGGCATTGACGATGGAACCATTGCCCACATTGTTCACAGGCAACGCCTCTGTCCTCCACATGTACAACATGGTCACATGCTCCGCAGATCCATGATGACTGGGATTTGGAACTTGATGGGGTATGCAAGGGAGAACCAGCACTAGTAGTAACGTTCGGTCCAGGGTTGGGTTCAGGAGAGTACGAATTTGCCAGGAGGATGCAGGCCAGATACAATAGTACCAGTTTTTGACGGCCTAAGGGCCTCTGAGTAGAGCATGATCGGGATGCTCTATGTAAAATGTCTATAAACACACAGTGAGCAGTACCAGCTATGCGGAAAACTGTCTTCCTACTGAAGTCCAAATTGTCAAATATAAGGCCTATTTCTGGTCTCTCGGCATCAAAAATGAACAATTTATTGACCAGAGCCGTTACCACAATTGTATATAGTGTAATATTGTATTTGAACATACCACAAGTCACTCCGTGTGTTTCAGTCTGAGAGCACAGACAGCAATAGAGTTTTGCTACGCTTCAAGTAAGTAACTTTCTATTACTCACGCATTGCTATCTAACTTTCTATTACTCACGCATTGCCATCTAACTTTCTATTACTCACGCATTGCCATCTAACTTTATATTACTCACGCATTGCTATCTAACTTTCTATTACTCACGCGTTGCTATCTAACTTTCTATTACTCACACATAGCCATCTAAATTTTATTACTCGCACTAGCGAGAACCTGGCAAGCATTGCAATGCCACTCAAGGAAAAGGATGTTTGTTTTTTAATTACGTTTGTTGAAGTAATTTTTAAAGAGAATAATAGAAAATATTTTTTGTTTTTCCGTCTGATGCGTACACAAATAAATTAGAAGGTTTTTTGGACGCGTGAACAGGTCACATACAGCTGTCCGCGTGAACAGGTCACATACAGCTGTCCGCTTGAACAGGCCACATACAACTGTCCGCGTGAACAGGTCACATACAGCTGTCCGCGTGAACAGGTCACATACAGCTGTCCGCTTGAACAGGCCACATACAACTGTCCGCGTGAACAGGCCACATACAGCTGTCCGCGTGAACAGGCCACATACAGCTGTCCGCGTGAACAGGCCACATACAGCTGAGAATCATGCATTTTCAAAATTTACTCCACACACTTGTAGCGATTGATCCACCATTGCAGCAGCTCTGTTTGAAATTATATATAAAAAATAAGGCCCCCGGCCCCAAACGTCAAATTAAAAATGGTTGTACTAATTCAGATACCTAATTATTATGTCACACAAACTGAAATGTCGCTTGTATTTGATTCAGTTCCATCCACCCATGCAATAGCTCTGTTTGAAATTATATATGTATAGCTCCTATAAGAAAAAAATAATTTGCGGGCTTGCGCACAACAATTTACCAAAATGTTATCGCAATCGGATAAATGGTATAGGAAAGCATACGGAAATCATATTTAACTCATGACAGTATGACAGAAGAAAAAAGAATTTAGGGCCTTGGGCCTAAAACTAAATATTGTAACATGTGTTTAATAATTCAGAAAAATGTACGGGCGTATGCACAACAACTCATAAAATTTTTATCGCAATCGGATAAATGGTATATGAGCGCATACGGGACATAAATACATACATTAATTTGTATATATGTATAAACATATTTTACCGAATAAAAGATACGTTTTGCGCAATTATTCACGGAAGCGTTCTGTCTACCACCTATTCATCCATCTATCTGTCCGTCCGTCCATCTAGCCATCCATCCATCCATCCATCCATATATCCATCTATCCACCAATCCCTCTATCCATCTATCTATCTATCAATACATCTATGTGTATTTCTGTCAATCTGTCTGTCTGTCGATCTGTCGGTCTGTTTGTCTGTCAGTCCGTCACTCTGTATGTCGGTCTTTCGGTCTGTCTGTCTATCTATCTATCATTATATATCTATATATTCTATATATCATCTATCTGTCTGTCTGTCGATCTGTATGTCTGTCGATCTCTATGTCTGTCTATCTGTCTGTCTATCGATCTGTCTGTCGGTCCGTCTCTTTCTGCATGTCTGCCTTTCTTTCCATGTATATATCTATCATCTATCTATCTATATATCTATATATCTATCTATCATCTAAGAAAGTCTTAACCCATTTCTATTTTGAAAATTACATTTTCGCTTGTGTAAAATGACTGGGTTTTGATATTCATTGGTATAATTCTGTAAATGTACTTTCGTTTTGTTAACGTCATTGATTTTCTTATTTGGTAAAATTAGAATAGAGCATCTATTTTTCACAACTGTAATATCATTGGATTTAAAGACATTGTCATCCACGTAAAATTGTACACACCATATTTCCTAACCTCCATTTATAATTATATATGTACCTTAGAAAGTTAATTATTTGTCAATTTATTCTGAGAAGCATCGTGTGCTGCCTTGGGCAAATGAAACTATCGTATTACTTCTTCCACACCCCCCCCCCCAACCCCAACAGAGTTTTAAAGAAATCAATAAAATAATCCACGGTATTTTAACCTCCTTTCTTACGCAAAAACAATTTTTTTTTTGCATTTCACATGCTTTGTTCTTATTTGGATGAGTGATAAGTGAATTATTGAATGCCATTTGGATATGTAATTTCGCTGCACTGATTGCATAAAACAGAATTTTCGTATTAAAAGTACATATAAAGGGTAAGTTTTTCACTACATTATAAATTTCATAAAGTGCATTTTTTGAAAGAATAAAAGTAAAAAATTATTAAACGTTAAAAATACAAAGATAAAGTTGTATTTACTTTTAGAAAATTTTTGAAATTTAAAAAGTAATCTATTATATGTATTAATTTTATTTTCAAGAAGTGGAAACTAAATTATCAGTTTTGTCACACACAACCGTGTAAAATAATTTAAATAACTTAGAGCTGTGGCTAACATAGGCAATCGTGCAATGACGTCATTTGCGTAATTATTTAGTTCAAATTAATTTTATTTTATTTCTCAATATTAACAACGCACTAAAATACGCACTAAGCACAACAGATGTTTGGGTTTTCTCGATAATTGTGATTAAGATGCAATTCTTAGATCATAATATTTTGATACATTTGTTCATAACTTTTACATTCGGATAAAATTCTTAAAACAGTTCCCTTTTTTTTTTGTCGCATTAAATATATTTTTAATTTACAATAATATTACTTAAACTTTTGCTAAAATAAAAGCGGAATTTTTTTGTGCATATAAATGTATTCGATATACGTAAAATAATAGAAAATAACTGATTGTTTTTAAGAATCCGAACTTTTGAAAATAGTTTCGTTTCTTTAGCGTTATGTCAGCTTAGCCGTATCCGGAAATTTGATCAAAAGAAATTTCGTCGACGGTAAATTGATCGACGGTAATTTGATCGAACGGAAATATGGTCGAATCTTTTTTTTCTCCGTTTTTACCCTTAAAATTTTGCTTCCAATGTCTTTTTGAACGCATTATTTTGTTTTACTATATAGTATAGTGCGTTCAAAAAGAAATTTGACGAAAATCTTAACGTGTGAACTGAAAAAAAGATTCGACCAAATTTCCGGTCGATCAAATTACAGTCGATCAATTTACCGTCGACGAAATTTCTGTCGATCAAATTTCTGGTAACCCAGCTTAGCTCATTCTTATAGCCATCTAACTTTCTATTACTCACACATTGCCATTTAACTTTTTATTACTCACACATTGCCATCTAACTTTTTATTACTCACACATTGCCATCTAACTTTTTATTACTCACACATTGCCATCTAACTTTTTATTACTCACACATTGCCATCTAACTTTTTATTACTCACACATTGCCATCTAACTTGTTATTACTCACACATTGCCATCTAACTTTTTATTACTCACACATTGGCATCTAACTTTTTATTACTCACACATTGCCATCTAACTTTTTATTACTCACACATTGCCATGTAACTTTTTATTACGCACACATTGCCATCTAACTTGTTATTACTCACACATTGCCATCTAACTTTTTATTACTCACACATTGCCATCTAACTTGTTATTACTCACACATTGCCATCTACCTTTATATCACTCTGGCTTGTCATTTACTTTTTTTACCCAAAAATTACACTAATTAAATTGTTGTGGAAAAACCTCAAACTTTGATCTAAAAGAGCTCAGTGTGTTCTTCTGTTTCTTTCTATTATTAGAATTCCTCGACTCATCTATTTGGTGAACAAAGCCAAAAGTTTGGATGCATCCCCCCCCCCCCTTTTTTTTTAACACCAAAAAAAAAAAAACCACACACTCATATTTTGTCCGATTTGAAAAAATGCAGCTGGCCGACGTGGCCATTCGTTCTTTTAAAGAAAAAAGTGCCGCCCACTCCTATGCCGCTCCTTCATACGTCACTACATCAGCCATGGGTCAAACTGTGAGAGCACACGACAAGTAACGAAGATCAGCAACAAACTTAAAGTGTACAAACTAATGCAGTTTTAATCCGTTAAAAAAAAAATAAACAAAATCATTGACAACTGTAATCACTTAATAACTCCAACTGATAACAGTACTACAGCAACATCAGGATTGGATTTCTCACAAGGATCAAAATTCGACTCTATCTCAATCATTCATAAACCAATCTCAACCCTAAAACTACTTTCCCCCCATAGTTTTCCTTTTATATATTTTAAGAGCTGAACCCGTAAGACCAAGGCAGAAGTCAACGACAGATCAACTCCCGGACGCTATTGACGAACGGTGTTACAATTCGTCATCTTTGTAAAGCTTCGCATTCAGATCCATTGTTTTCAGATCTTCCCTGTATTCCTCCAACTCGACCTTGGTGCAGTATGATCTGCAGATTTTCTGTCCCAGCACCTGGTCTCCACGGGTCTTGTACAATTCATAGATTGTTTCCTCCTCGAACAATCCGACAAGTTCCTTACATACACCCTGCATCCTGGAATTGAGATTATTATTATTAAGGTGGTTCTATATAGCGCAGTGCCCCAGGCTAGGGCTAGGCTCATTGCACTTCACATAACAATTAGCAATTACAGAAAAGTATACATTTACAAACAAAAATTGGTAAAAAGCTTGATCTCACCCACCCAAGTTCTATTTACCCCGTCTAGCCATGGACAGCACCCAGCACTGTTTATCAGTTAGAGGGGTGTGAGAATGAGTCGGTACAGTAGAGTTTGAGGAGAAGGGCCTTGAGGGCAGCTTTGAAGGCTGTAATGGTCGGTATATGTGTAACGGGAGATAACTCCATTTTTCGGGAGCACAGAAAGATCTTCACCATATGTTTTAATGCGTGTTCCGAGAACAGAAAAAATACGCGTGTATGCGGAGGAACGAAGCTTTCGAAGGAGTGAATAGACAGAAAGAAGTTAAGTAAGATATGAAGGGCAGGAAAAAGAGAAAACGTTGTGACAGACAACAGACAGCTTGTAATCAATGGGTGCCTGTAAAAGGGAGCCTATGTAGTGAGTGAAGTAGTGTAGTGACATGATAAGTTTCTTTGCCTTCAGAACTAACCTAGAAGCAGAGTTTTGAACTTTCTGCAGTTTTTTCTATGAAATGTTTTGGTGAACCTGACAAAATTGAGTTACAATAGTCAAGACAAGAGAGAATAAGAGCATAGACTAGTGTTTTTGTTATCATAAGTTATAGGGAAAACGCGAACAGGAGACCGTACAGAGAATATTGAAGCTGCTTGTCATGCATACTATAGCGAGGTGGGGAATATGAATGTCTGCTTGCCATTGTCATATGGTATGACGTCTCGTTTGCTGTCAACATCGTCAGCAAAATCTTGCAGACCTCAGCTATGCAACGTGTTGTGCCCTTGCAATGTCTAAGGTCTAATCCCTTTCTTCACCACATCAGCAGTGACCACTGCAAATGAAATTGCATCACAACTAATATCGAGCCGATGTTTAAATAACGCCGCAATATGCGAAAAAAGAGGTTGACTAATATGAATCCTGAGACGAGACACAACAAACACATAAGAAATCGTTCAGGATATATTATCGTTTGTGGTTGATAGATCAAGGATTGGGATCCGCGAAGACGTGTTTCAACAGCTGCAACATTACTTTTCATGTTTTTCATTTTATTTGATATTCAGCAACTCCGTACCATGAAACTGGGTGATTCGAGCAAACAATGTGTGGATTTCAACATGAACTTGAGAAGTGATAGACGGTTTAGACTTAGTATAGGAACTGGGGATCTTGACAATAAAACTATTTCAAGAGAAGTACAAAGAGCCTGACAGTGTCTTCATAATGCTTGTGCAGAATTCTACGATCGTGTGATAGATAACGTTGACAGTCCGGTAACCATAGCAACTGCTAAACGATTGTTTTTTGTTTTTTTTCAAAATTGAAGTTGATAAAACTTCTTGAAATCATCAGTGCCTCAGATCCGAGATCAATATTATCAATTGAACAAGACATTGTTACGACCCTTGACTATGAAACATTCTCTTTCTTTTCTTCTTCTTTTTATTCTAGTTGTCCCATGGCAGCCTGATATTGTTTATTTTTCTACATTATGGTATTTCTTAAAGATCATTTAGCTTATTCAGCTTTCAACTGGCAGAAAGTACTGCCCAGCATGTCAATGGAGGTGGGAAATCAGACACATATTTTGCCTGACAGGGCAGCAACAGCCCAACTTCAGGCTGCAGCCGAACAAGGCACACCAGCTTTGCTATCTCCCTCATACAGGGCAGCAACACCCCAACATCAGCCTGCAGCCGAACAAGACATACCAGCTTTACTATCTCCCTCAGACAGGGCAGCAACAGCCCCAACAACAGCCTGCAGCCGAACAAGACAAACCAGCTTTGATATCTCCCTCAGACAGGGCAGCAACACCCCAACATCAGCCTGCAGCCGAACAAGACAAACCAGCTTTGATATCTCCCTCAGACAGGGCAGCAACACCCCAACATCAGCCTGCAGCCGAACAAGACACACCAGCTTTACTATCTCCCTCAGATAGGGCAGCAACACTCCAACATCAACCAGCAGCCTGACAAGACACACCAGCTTTGCTATCTCCCGCAGATGCCGTTATCGCAGTTATGCCCTCTCCACAAAATCCATCTAGATCTACATCAGCGCCACATTTACCATCTAGATCTACATCAGCCCCACATTTACCACCTACCTTTACATCAGCCCCACATTTACCAGCTTCTCTGTCAGATGCTCATATACCAGCCCCTGGGCCCTGCTTTCTAGTTCCAGATCAGAGCAGAACCCCAATGTATTGCTGGCACAAGCACCGGCCCAGATGCAACTGACATTGCTTCATTTTTTTTTTATTTGCAATGATTTGTGCAAAGATTGGAGAGTCAGACTTAGGACTATATTATGAACGGCTTGAAGAGGGATATAATTGCAATGACCCATTGTGCAGGTAATGTCAGTTATATCATGGTAACTGTTATATAGAGCTTGTTTACATAATTTTTCTCGTGCGTGCACTCTGGTTGAACCCGCATGAGACGCTGTGTTCACAGATGGGTGAGGCTTAGTCTTTTGATCTGTCGTGTTGATGCCGACAGCCACTAAAAATAATTAATCTGTTCCAAATAGTAATTTGTAGAATGATTGTGATTGTTCTAAAAACGTCATAAGTCGTTTCTGGAAGGCAGGGCTTACGCGACCTATATAAGGGATTGACAGGCACGAACGGAGGGACGGAGATTCGGATAGAAATTATTAACTTTACGAGACGTGTATTATTCTTTGTGTATTTGTGTGCTCATACTCATGTGTGTTTATTTCGCATTCATCATTATTCATTGGCACATTATTCTAACTGTATTAACTGTATACCGGTACAAGATCTACCATACTGTAAGTTGATGATTTGTAATGATATTTCTTTTCTTTTGTAATTACATTAATACTTATTAAATCTTATTAATTGTAACTAGAAACTATTTAGGGTGTCGTATCTTTAATATTGTTGACTCTATGGTATCGTCCTTTGTTAGGCACTGCTTACTACGAGCCAATTAAAATTAAAATAGGAGATTAATTTCTCATATTAGAAGCCAGTGCGTGACAGTAACATTCTTATGTACCATTCTAAAAAAAGCAGTCAATACCTTCCACCTAATGTTCAAAAGGTTCCGCTGTCATTGCCTGTTCTTAAACAGAGCTCTCTGAGAAGAAGAACACAAAAGCTCCCACCATTGATCAGTGGAGAAGAATTCATAGATCATCTAATAAACAAAGACCGGGCAGAAAAAAAAGAAGAAGAAAGAAAGGCCATAAGAAAAATTGACCTAAAAAAAAGAAGAAACAAGAACAATTAAAGGCCGTAGAAGAAAAAGCAAAATGCAAGGAAGAGAAAATAAATTTACGAGAAGAAAAAAACTAGAGGGACGAAGAAAAGAAATGAAGACAGAAAGAGACAAATGGAAGACAAAAGACATCTGAAACTGAAAGATAAATCTAAAGGGAAGGGGCCGAAAAAGAGAAAGACAAGCAAAATCCTGATGACTCTGAAACAGACACAAGTATTGATGACTCTGAAACAGACACAAGTATTGATGAGTCTGAAACAGACACAAGTATTGATGAGTCTGAAACAGACACAAGTATTGATGAGTCTGAAACAGACACAAGTATTGATGAGTCTGGAATGATTTTCGATGACGAGTCGGAAGATGATTTTGATTTTGAAGATTTAGTCTAGACTAGAGTCTATTTCAGAATATAATTTTATTTATTAGTCAGAATTAAATAAAAATCAGGCAGGAATGTCATGGAAACAATCCAAGGGTTATTAGTTTTAATGTGTCTAGTCTATATGTGTCAGATTTATTGATGTTTTTATGTGTGTTTGTGTCAGATTTATGGATATTTTATGTTTGTATCTGTGTTAGATTTATTGATGTTTTTATGTGTGTTTGTGTCAGATTTATTGATGTTTTTATGTGTGTTTGTGTCAGATTTATTGATGTTTTTATGTGTGTTTGTGTCAGATTTATTGATGTTTTTATGTGTGTTTGTGTCAGATTTATTGATGTTTTGTGTTTGTGTCAGATTTATGGATGTTTTATGTTTGTATCTGTGTTAGATTTATGGATGTTTTTATGTGTGTTTGTGTCAGATTTATTGATGTTTTTATGTGTGTATCTGTGTGAGTTTATTGGGAGATCCTTGCTTTAATATCACAACTGGTTTAACTGAGGACACCTTTGTGGTTGCACTGAGGCTGCGCTTATGACTAATCACTGCTTGCAAGGCGGGCAGGTGGTTGCGTAAGGGGCTACTCAGACGTTTCCCCTATTATTATGCTGGTTATATGCTAGAACATCTCTAAACACTGCCAAGTCAGTGATTTCACTTGGTGTCCTCTAAGCAGCCACTAATTTTTTTTCCCACTCATTAAAAAGTTGTGAGGAAGAGTTGCCTCGTGGTTGCATTGGAGCACGTTACTCTAGCTGTTCGATGGCCGCCTAAAAATTGTTTATTTTTCTACAATATGCACTTTCTTGAAGCTCATCAAGCCTATTCAGCTTTGTGTTTTCGGTAATTTATTTTTTACAACTCTGAGATTAGCACCAACAGAGCCGTGGTGAGTAATTCAGCTCAGGGCAATTCAACTGTTGCAGAGCTTATTCAAACTAATCAACTATTACAGAAGCTTTTTCAAACTAATCAACCGATAGCGGAAAAAACCCGTGACATATTTTAACCACCGTCGCATTGTCGTTGAGCTGCATTATGTTCTTTAAATAGATTGAACCTGATGCCTTGGGAAGGGGTGAGGCTATTCGTATCTGTATGGTTGGCGGGGTGTCCAAAATGTAGAACAATGAATAGATGATTTTTTCTGCGTACATAATATATGGATGACCTCTGACGATAGCAACAACATAGGAAAGCTCTTAATTGTGTAATGTTACTTACTCGCCTATGCATGCACCATATATAGGCCTAGCGGAGTTACATTTAAAAAATAGACACAATGACACTTTTTAAAAGTCGAAACGATATACATAATTATCTATAAAGCTACCTTTCAATCCACCCTGGTCCGATCCCTGTCATGCCATATTCGTAGTAAGCTTTCAAACCTTCTCCAGATAAACGGGGTCGTCCATTTACAGTTTTAGCTCCATACCTGAAAAGGTAATGCATCTTCAGATTCATGCCCCGCCTGAATCGGTAAGTAGTTCAGTTTTAATATGTTTTAAATATCCGTATTTTAAACAACTACAAAACTTGAAATCCTCATTTAACTTCTTTTTTTCTTTCAAAGATCCGAAATATAACTCATGCAGTAATTTCTCGTGTAACTTTCAATGCATATCTAAGTTAGTAAATAAATGTCTAAATTGGAGCCGGCCATAAGACACAGACAGCTATTGCCAGAGTCTTTTTCTGCGTGCCATTAGGTCAGGCTAGGAGTCGGAACCTCCAGCGATCCAGTCTAATTCGTCACGTAGAAGATATCTCCCGTGGATCTGATTACCACTAAATAAATATGAGTGTGTGTTCATATCTCATATGTGCTCATCTCAAGCGTGCATCTAAATATGCATTTCATCACGGCCAGCAACTAAAAGTAATGACATGAATCTCCATGCTTCCTTCACCATTAACTAAGTTTGATCTTACGGTTGTGGCCTACTGACCCATTTCTGTTTGACTCACTTGTTAAATCCTTTAGAGCACAGTTTATCAGAAACGTCCAATATCTGAGACTCGGTCAATGGCACGCCTTTCTTGGATCTCCTCTGCTCTTCCAGTCCAAACTCTTTCTGAAACTATATGGACATAATACCATAAAAAATATGAAATGCGTGCGTAGTCACTGTGTAAGAGCCAATGTAAAGTCAAGCATTTTTTTTTCCTGAATAGTGATCAGGGAATAACGACATTTGCTGAGTAAATTTGTCCACAACGTCCCCATGTTTGAATTAACGCTTTAAGACAGAATCAATGCTGTGATTGGTTGAAAATTGAATCGGAACCTTTGCTGTATACCCTCTTCTTTTCTGTATATTTTAAAATTAAAATATTTTTCAAGGGGGGCGACTAATGATCTTTTTTGTTGTCACTGATTCAATCTTCTAATGACCTTCACCTAGATCGTAATTAATAAAACTTTATAACTTTAACATGCAATTTAAATCATGTCAACAACCGAAATATTGGTGTACTCTTCTTAAAAAATTAAAATGGAAATTTTACTAAGTGTCCGTGGCGTAGCTAGGGGGTGCAGGGGTAACACCATTTTAGGGGTGACAACCAATTGAAAAATTGCATATTTACAGAGCACTCACTGCTCAGTCTAACAGAGATTCATAAAAGGATAACAGATCACACATACATTTTTCAAAAATGTAACCAATCAAAATGCGTGCTTTATTAAAAGTTCAAGGTGGATGCGTCAGAAATGAGATGACCCTTTGATTAGGCCAGAAAAACACAGTCATTATTCAACGCAGATTGAAGAGTTCGGTAAATTCCGTAAGGGACAGGAAGCTATATTAATCTAATTCTGAGAAATTAGGCTTTCCATTCATACCAAATTCGGTGTGGTCGGGCGATTCTAAGTACAAGAATCGGTAAAAATTAAAAACATTAAAAATATTTTACCCAATCAGCCTACCATTGATACTGTCTCCCGATATCAGCAGCATGCATTATATACAGTAAATACTTTAGAAAATGAAAAAGATTGACATGAACATACATGTAAAAGACATGGATGGTTTGGAAACAGAAATGTATGCTGATAATGTTGATACAAGCCAAGATACTGTAAATGTAATGGTTAATGACAAAAAGTGGCACATTTTATCATTTTATCTCTGGAATGTACCAGTTCCTGATTATTTTCGGTCTGAGATTATTAAAATATGGAGCACCTCGTTTCAGAACAAGGACGGACCATTCAGCATAGTGACAAGGCAAGATGCAAAATCTAAAGGAGGTGTTCGCCAGCTAACAAACAATGTATCTACAGGATGATGCAAAATGGCGAGAAAATACTGCTGTCGCGGATGGTTTATTCACTCGTCAGTCAAAAATTGTATTTATTATTATTTTTTTTTTTTGCTGCAGATTGTTTGCTGTTAATGTTAAAGGAAAAACATCCTAATTTGTTACTGGCTTTGATAAGTAGTGGAAACTGAACCCAAAATTTAAAAATCATGAAAATCTAGGTTGCCTTAGGATACACAAAGCAATTGATGCCGAAAGTATTTCTGTGGCTTTGACAGGGAGAAGAAAAACTGGAGGTATATCCTGCACAGATTGCTGGATATCACATTGTTTCTTGCAAAGCAAAATCTGGCATTTCGTGGCCACAACGAAGATGAATCTTCACTGAAACTTTCTTGAAATGGTTCAGATGCTATCTAAACATGACCCATTCCTAAAAAAAAAAAGCACCAAATGAGACTAAAGAGTAGTACATCTACAGAAAAATCATCCGCATCTTATCTTTCACTAGAAACTCAACATGAATTTATAAATGTCCCTGCAAATCATGTGAAGGGGGGTTCTTATCATGGATATAAAGGCTGCGAGTTATTTTGGACTTATGTTCGAAAATACACCTAATGTATCACCCAATGCCCAGATATCTGAAGTGATCAGATGTGTGAAAATCCCAAAATGGAAGTGAGAGAAGTGTTGCTTGGATTATTCCCGTTAAGAGGGAAAGAAGCTGATGACCTCAGTTCTGACATTCTTACAAATCTACGACGTGATGATCTAGACATAATGATGTTCAGAGCTCAAGATTACGATAATGTCTGGAATTCATGGAGGAGTTTAGGCCATTCTGAAAAGAAATAATAAGAAAGCAATTTTTAATGGATGTGTGGTTCGTTCGCTTAGCTTGTGTGGTCAAAACTCTTTTGCAGAAAATGCTTTACTTCATGCATTACTTTATTCGGGACTCTTGAAAGAATATTTTGCTTCTTTGCTCCATCCACTCATCGATGGAATGTTCTAATTGAACACACTGGAATGCCGTTGAAAAGACTGTCAACAACGCGTTGGAGTACTCATTATGCTGCTGTTAAAACAGTGAAAGTTGAGTCTGATGAATCTGTGGCGGCGATTGAAGCTCCTCTTCGAATGTAATCCTCTTGAAAAATGTGTATACAAGAGGTAAAGCACAAGGTCTTTTACATGCTGTCTGTGATTTTACGTTTATCTGTTGATCCACTTGAGAAAGTTAATCTTACACAGCAGTATCTGCAGAATAAAGCTTTACTCTTGACAAAGTGGAGACAACCCTAGAGGCCTTCATTTTGTTTCTGCACGAGAAGCGCTGTCACTTGGTGGAACATGCTATTGAAAAAGCAGTTTTAAAATCAGACCAACATGGAATTTAGGTAGAGGGAAGATTAGAGTTTAAGAAGTGAATGATAGGAGAACAATTAATAGATGTGGATTCTATCTGTGAGAAGAAAACAGTTGGGAGATGCTGGAGTATATTGATCTGAACTTCAACCCAAGAGTATACTAACAGCAAGTGAAGAGAGTTATTGGTGTCCGTTCCAAAATTAACCTCTTTCTATTATGAGTTATCAGAAGATGAACTTTTAAAATAAATACCAAGGCTTAGAAGACACTTAACGGTAGCTGATATTGGATTTCACAAAGTCATGGACTTGTCAGTATTTGATGTTTTGAAATTCATAGCTGAAAGGAACTTCCTAGAATCTCTTCCAATACGCTCAATAAGCCTTCAATATATTCCTTACAATCTGTGTGTCTGTGGCTTCAAGTGAGTGGAGCTTTTCAAAACTAAGGCTTATCAAGAACTATTTACGATAAATCTTGGAACAGTCTGCTATCAATTGAAAGTAATACGGTGAACTACATTGAGTTTGACAGGTTTGCAGCTTTGACGACCAGGAAGGGAAAATTTTAAATAAAGCAAATTTAATAAAAAAATAACTACGTTATTTAAATAAATAGTTTTTTAAATACATTGAACTCATGACCTTCAATTTATGTGTTTTTGTTCTTGTCATTGTTATGCTGTAGACTTATTTTAACAAGAATAAATCTATCATGGAACTTTTTTTTTTTTTTTTTTTTTTGTGACACCATGAGTTTACCACACCGGGTGGCACCAACACTAGCTACGCCACTGCTAAGTGTGAGGTGAAAAGAAACAATTGGCGACCCAAATTAAATAGACAAAATGAATAAATATCGACTTTACTCAAGGTCATATATCCTATTCGACATTAGTCGAGTTTATATATCCTATACCGACATTACTTGAGTTCATATAAACTATATCGATATTAATTGAGTTCATATAAACTATATCTACATTACTAGAGTTCATATAAACTATATCGACATTACTTGAATTCATATAAACTATATCTGCACAGGATTAGTCGCATCAGGCCCTTCCTAACAATTGGTGCAACAAAGAGGCTGATGTCTGCATTTGTGCTATCACGCATGGACTATTGCAATGCTCTCATGGTGGGTCTTCCAGCTACGCTCCTGAATAAAATTCAAATAGCACACAATAATGCGGCTAGCATTGTTCTCCGCAAACGCAAGTTCGACCATGCAAAAACACTTCTGAGAGAGTTGCACTGGCTGCCGGTGCGCGCTCGCATTGAGTACAAATTGCAACTTTGTGCTACCGCTGCTTACATGACCTGGCGCCAACCTATCTGAAAGAGCTTCTGACACCTTATGTACCCACTAGAGAGCTCCGCTCATCCGATAGTGGCAAACTCTCGACACCACGTGTTTGCCTTGAGACTTACGGAAAGCGCACTTTCGCATTTGCTGGTCCAACAATTTGGAACGCCCTTC
>CAXITT010001212.1:87998-135252 GCA_964033795.1 Lymnaea stagnalis | reverse complement strand
ATTAACCTAGAGGCCTTAAGTTTTTTTTCTGAAAGAGAAGCGCTGTCACTTGGGTGTGTATGCGATTGAAACTAAATTTTAAACTTTAGACTGTCATAGAATTTCGGTAGAGAGGAGATTAATTTTTAAGAAGAGAATGGCAGGAGATCTATTTATGATCGACAATGGGAGATTTAAGTCTTTCTGTTCTGTCTTAACTATAGTTTGAAAGTTATACGGTGAAGGGTATTGATTTTGTTCAAGTTATTGACGATTTACACATTTAAAGACCAGAAAAGGAAAATTGTAAATAAAGAACATTAATTTTTGTTTCAATCTATTAATGAATATTGTTGCAGTAAAATGATCCGATTCGATGCCTCACAACTCACTATGTAAGTTTACATCACTGTTTGAACTAGTCCAAAGCTTGTAACATAAATTTTGAATAAGAATACCTTAAAAAAAAAAAAAACATGCTTGTCCAAAAAACTTTACTAAATAGAATGAATCACATGTCTTACAACTGCAGTGCATTTCTGTTGCATCATAAAATTTTATTGAAATATACATTTTCTTACATATTAAAAACAAAATAGAAAATGATCTGCATCCAAAGTGTTTGAAAGGGAAATAATTATTGATGCTTTTTTTTTAAATATATTTAGAGCGATATACGTCTTAGATCTTTTGGCCCATATTTTTACTTTGTAAAGAAATGTGTTCAAATAATTTAAAAAATAAAAATTAAAAAACTTTCCCAAAACGGAAGTTATATTGTTTTCTTACATTTTATGTCGTTTTTAGGAAACAATGAGATAACGTTTATAAAATAAATATAACTTTAATTCAAAACCTTAACCCAAAGCATGAAGTCAGTTAAACATATATCACGAGATTTCTCTCGGGTTCGAGCCATTCCCATAGGGATGCTATATACAAATTACATGATAAGTTGACTAATTCCAAGCAAACATTCAAAATACGGTCACTGATAAGTGAGCATGTTACATAAATTCATTCCATCTCCAGCGTAAGAAGAACAAATCAATCTATTAATTGTTGGTGATTATTTTTTATTTTTAATATTTATTGATAAATTCATATTACAGCAAAGTTATATATTTACAAATTAATATTTTCAATTTATTATATATATATATGTGAAATGATTACATTCATGCAAGGACTATTATAAAATAAATATTATCAGTGTAAAGTGTGATAAAATAAAGTTCTGTAGGTTTAACCAGAATACAGTATACTTCTTTGCGTGCCTGGCTGGATAAGTGACTGGATAAGTAAGTGGAAGAATGGAAGAAATCTTAGCCGGCATCCTGAATCATTAATATAAAACAAGTGACCATGCTACTGACATAACGCCCTAAGAAATAGCAAGTCACACCTAGAGTTACAATGATGTCAGAGCATGTGTTACAGTTACGTTGCCTTTTAAAGCTTGAATGCAAGCCAAATTGAAAATCCGATTGTTTTCTTCCCATGTAATGGTTTGTGTTATTATCAATTATGACTAACTTTCCAAACCTTATCCCAAAGTAATAAGTTGTAAATAAATTTTGCTGCGTCTTGTCCTATCAATTTGATTCTAAGTACTTCTAGTTTGGTTTGTACGTCTTGTAAATTAATGCCTCCTTCTAATTTAGATTAGATTAATGTTGAATTTGAATGTTGTGTATTGTTTCTTGAAATATGTAATGACTGATGTGTAAGTTGATTTGTCTTAAAATGGCTGGTAGATGTCCCCATATGTTAACTGTGTATATTGTTTAGGAATTGCATATGTGTTTATGAATGTGCTGCGGCCGAAAATTGTGTGTGTTGTGTATTCATGTCTGTCAATTATGTTTTTTATTGACTGTTCAATGTTTTGCCATGTTTCTGTGTTAGTTTGAGTCTGTTTTTTTTTTTTTAATAATAATTTTTTCTTACAAATTAAGAAAAATAGAAAAGTATATGCAAACCTTTTTTAAGGGAGATAATTATAGATTATTTAAAATATTTATATATAGAGTGAGATTTACCTTAGATTTTTTTTAGACATATTTTTAATTTGTAAAACTGTCATAAAAATAAAACAATTCCAATAAGAGTTTTTTTTAAAACTGTTTTCAATCGAATTTGTATTCCTTTCTAACTTTCTTATGTAGTTTTAAGGAAACAATGAAATAACGTTTATAAAATAAATTTAATTATATTTCAAAAGTTTAACCAAACGCTTCTGAAATTAGCTCTGTGAGTACGAGTTTTCCTTTCACATTCGATCCTTTCCAATAGGGATGCAATATATAAAATGAGTGATTAGTTTACCAATGACAATCAGTAAAACAAATACTCAAAATAGTGTACATGATACATGAATTATTTTCTTCGCTAGCATAAGAAAAACTAAGCCTTATATTAATTGTGTGATATTTTTTATTTCAAATATATATTTTTCTTATGAGTTTAACCCGGTTGCTTTTATTTAAAATCGATAATGCCCCCTCTTTTTCGTTTACATCTACGATTTACTATTTAAACAAAACTCTTCTTCTTTCTCTTCTTTGATATATTAAGGACCCACTTAATTGTGACACTTATTGCCCGATATGAGATTAATTTATCGAAACAATGCATCCTAACTACGAACAATCGTCAAGCTATTAGATGTTTTAATATGTTTTAATTTAATATTCAATTTTTAATTTTTTTGGATAGATTAATTTGCGCAAACTCAACACTAGTTAGACATATTTTGCACCGATGCTCCCGTTTAACGGCACTCCTATGAGCGAATTTTCGGAGGTCACTAAATCCGATGTGAAGAAAATCCTGGCTGACTCCCCGAAAAAAGATATTTTTGCTTGACCTTCTTCCGTCAAGGCTGTTGTACGAATGTTTAAATGAATATAGTCTCTATCATAACTAATATCATAAATCAGTCTCTAAAATCTGGTATTGTTCCATCTTCTTTTAAAGAGACGGTTGTAACTCCACTGCTAAAGAAGGTGAATCTCGACTCGAAGGTGTTGGGAAAGTATCGCCGCTTCTCTAATCTAACATTTATATCTAAGATTTTGGAGAAAGTCGTTCTCCGCCAGCTCCCGAATGACCTCATTCGTTGTGACTTGTTTGAACCTTTCCAGTCAGTGCATCAGTCTACCGAGACAGGTTGGGCGTCGTAAATGGCCTTCTGTCATCTTGTGGTGAGGGAAAGATATCGCTTTTTTTTGTCGTTACTTGATCTATCGGCTGTGTTCGATACGCTTGACCACGGCATACTTCTCAAACGTCTGGAAAAAACGTTCGATTTCACCGATACTATCTTGAAATGGTTCTGCTCGTATCTAACAAATTGGTAGATTGTTTAGGAATTGCATATGTGTTTATGAATGTGCTGCGGCCGAAAATTGTGTGTGTTGTGTACACAAACGGCTTGACCGCAAAGCAATCTATCATCGAATTCGTATTACCCCAGTGTTAGGTCCTAGGCCCGGTGCTTTTCAACACGTACGTTCAGCCACTGGGTGCCATGATCAAGCAGTTTGATATTCTATATCACATTTTTGCGGATGATACCCAACTCCAGAAACCTGTGATCCCCTCTCAGTTCCCTAACTCAGCTTTTAAGTATGACACAGAAGACCGAGGAGTCAGTTAAGCACAAGATGGCTATAAACAAGATTAAATTGAACGATGAAAAGACCGAGTTGATCCCCATGGCTAGCAATAAAAAGCTAAAATATAAAAATAACACACAAACCGTTACCTTCTCTGGTAAACAGATTGAGTTAGTTCAAAAAGTGAGAAACCTGAGTGTCTACTTAGACAGAACACTATCTATGGAAAACCACCTTAACATGCTTTTTAAGTCGAATTTTCTAGAGCTCCGCAGAATTAGTCATATAAGACCTTTCTTAACGTTAGATGGATCAATTAGGGTGATGTCTGCATTCGTGCTATCACGTATTGACTACTGCGATGTTTATATGGTGGGTCTTCAACTACGCTCTTGAGATAAAATTCAAATAGCACAGAATAATGCGGCTCACATTTTATTTGAAAATGAAAATTTGATCTTGCTAAAACACTTCTGAGAGAGTTTTATTGGCTGCCAGTCCTTGCTCGCATACAGTATACAATAGCAATGATGTCCTACCGTTGCTTGCATGACCTGGCACCGTCCTATCTTAAAGTGATGCTGACGCCGTATGTATCAATTTGACAATTGCGCTCATCTGATGGGGGCAAACTCTCAATACCAAGTGTTCCACTTGAGACTCTACGAGGGGCGCACTTTCGCATTTGCTGTCCCATCAATTTTGCCTGTAACTCTCAGAAGTAGCCAGTCTCTTCAGTCTTTCAAAACTGATTTAAAGACATAATAATCTCACAAACATCTGCTGGGGGGATGTTGTCTAACTCGATATTATCTTGTAGATGTGTATTGGTCTGTGTTGTTTAAGGTTGCAAGATATGAAAGACATAGAATGGTTATTCTCGTATATAGTTTGTGTAATGTTGCCTTTTGTATTTCATTGAGGTCTATTATAGATTGTTTCATTTGTCTTTTTTAATATACTAGACTATGCACCGTGCTTTTTGAAATAAAGTTTATTATTATTATAATTCTTAAGATGAACAATGTTCTCATCACTTTGGATGTTTGTGTGGTGAAGACTAATAAAGTTATTTTTACAATTAATATCGCCAGGTTTACTATTGCCGTATTTGCTAGAGTGTAAGAAAACAGCCCAAGTTTACAGCTGAATTTAGCATCATTTTCCAAGCAGGTCATACAATCATACGAGATGTATCCCTGGACACAAGCAGGACATACAATCATACGAGGTGTATCCCTAGACACAAGCAAGTCATACAGTCATACGAGATGTATCCCTAGACACAAGCAGATATACAATCATTCGAGATGTATCCCTGGACACAAGCAGGTCATACATTCACACGAGAGTTATCTCTAGGAACAAGCAAATAAAATCAAACTTCCGTCCTCTTTATTTTTATCCAAAGTTACCATGTTGGCGTCTCTCATGTCCTTGGAAATGTGACCTGTTTCCCAACACAGACAGAGGAGCTCATGTAAGTGCTGAAGTAGAATAGGTTTTCCTTTTTTAAGGACTTCTGCTGGGATGACGTCATCCCTGGTGCCTTCCAATCTGCAAATTAATCAATGGACTATTTGATCTCCTGTTAATTTGGCTCTTTATCTAGTTCGTCCATCACTGAAAACACGGGAATATTATTCCGAGTACTCTCATTGACTACATTCATAGTTGAGTATAGCTCAACGCCTGGGTTGATCATTTGAGATCTCGATAATTAAACCCGTCTCGGACTTGAGTGGTGCTATTTTTGAAGAGTGTGGACCTAATGCCCTCTTGATGCCCTCGTATATGCTCTTTGCATCTCATCTGTCGGAAGCCGATTGTATAGAGTTGCAACTGCCCGGCCAATAAGTGTTGGCACTGTGCGGGTCTTCTGCTGTGATATATTTATTTCGTTTTGGAAGGATGCAATACAAGATGTCATTCATTAACCTACAGTTATAACTCTTTTAATATGATATATAAATCAATTCTAAATCTACAGATGCTTTGATTCAGGTATTCCTCTGTTATTATATTTTCTTAAATTATATTCTGTAGTTAAAATCTAAAAAGTGTTACTAATGTAATCTAAAAAAAAAAATTATCGTTGTGAAAAAAAGTCTCAAGTCGTTGGTGCTGTATAGGTGTTTAAAAACTTGTTTTACCCCCTCCCCTTCTTTTTCGCAAGCAGTAACACGCCTTCCCCCCCCCTCCCCAAGGTTTGTAGGTACTTTAGGTTGGTCCCTTCATTTACTGTGTTTATTTCATAAATATTGCACCTGAGAATATGATATAGCCACTCTCTTACTAAATGTTGACCTTTGGATATTGATATAGCCACTCGTATACTAAATATTAAACTTAGTATGTGATACAGCCTTTCTCATAACAATTATTTCCATTTAGAATAGTATACAACCATTCTCAGACTAATTATTACACCTTCAAATACGATATAGCCACTGATCCTAAATAGTGTCGTTAAGAATAGGAAATATCTACTTATGCCGGATTATATATTTACAAGAATATGACGCACATTTAATGCAACATGAAACGAGTTGCATTACATCTAACATTACACGCTAACTTACACATTACCTTCAATATTTTTTTTTAAAGTTTTGATACCACAGTCCTCTTGACATTGGTTTTAACACAAGCATAGATTGCATCACTAATTTAAAATATAAAAATTAATAAGGAAGGGATCAAGCAAAATTTTTTATAGTGTATTACTTTTTTCATCAAGTTTCACTATATCAGTCCAAAGACGGGGGCGCATATCACAATATAGCACGTCATGCCTACACACAGACTATGTATATCTTTATATATATATATATATAATATATTTTATATATATATATATATATATATATGTAATGTGCTTGTTTGACACAAATTAAATATTTCGCAATTGGAATGAGGTAATAAGTTCATTTGTTCATTTGTAATGCACAATTTAATGGACACATCATATAGTCTGGTACAAAGCTAATGGTAGAGAAGACTAGAAAATAATAAACAGTTTGGTGGGCACGTCACATAGTCTGGTACAAAGCTGATGGTAGAGAAGACTAAGAACGTATGTACAGTTTGATGGAAACATAACAGAGTGTGATAAAAAATATATATTTCTTATCCCTATAGCATTTTCCGTACATATTTAAAAATGGGATTACTTCTCGGTCTGGTGCTACAATTAAAGGGTTTGAAAAAATTGTTTGAGCAGAATTCGATAGACTAATATGTTTAGGTTAAATATCTTAGCCAGATTCTATGAAAAAAATACATATTTGGGCCAAATGATTAAACTGTTCATCATCTTTTGAAGTTAACATTTGAAATCGATTTTTAAAAGTTTTAATTCTAATAATTTTTGTTAGTGCTGAAAACATATCCTCAATATTTGCCATTAACGTACATATTTAGTTTCTTAAATAAGATGTGTTTTATTTCTTCTTCTTCATAATGCGCAATTTTCATTTGGTTGATATTTTAAACTTTTTTACAGATTGTAGGAATCGCCAAGAACAAAATGTGAAGTATTTTTATTCTGTGTTAGTAACAAAATCAGAATTTGATACTATGTTGAGACTAATACTTCTACTAAACTACACTAATTGCAGCGACAGTTGTTACTTGATTATTACAGTTAAGCTTTGAGCTTGACTATTATTTATTTACTTCATTTAGAATCTAGCTAACAGAAAGTTTGTCCAGTATTTTCTAAATCAAATCACTGCCTAAATGTTTCATTATACGGTATTTCTTTTAATTGGATCAACACAATTTTATTTTTTTTTCTAAACACTTTTCCAAAAATGTGCTAAAAAGCATACAATAATTATTTTCCAAAATATTATAGATATTACACTCATATCTCTAAAACTCATTTCTATTTTATGTTTCCATATTATAGAACTACATATTCTTTAATTTTTTAATGTTATTTGTTGTTTAAAATGTTATAAAATAAAAGATAATTATGTCATCAATATGTTTGCAAGGGAAATAAAAGCTACATTACATACATATATTCATACAGCTATATTTTAAAAAAATATAACACATACATGTTTTAAATATTTTATATGGCCATATATTTTTGTAAATAATGTAATTAGGAAATAACAAAATGTATGAAGGATAGTGCGTAATTATATTTGTTTAACTCTCTTTTGCTTTTTTAGCAAACTTTTTATTTTATTTTACAACATAATTATATATAATCTGATTCCTAAAACAATATACACAGGAAACATATGGGGACCTCCACCAACAATTTTAAGACAAATAAACTTACATATCAGGAATTACATATTTCAAGGAACAATACAAAACATTAAAAATACAACTTTAATCCAATTTCAACTGAAGCGGGGATTAATTTACAAGACATACAAACAAAACTGAAAGCACTTAGAATTAAATTTATAGGACAAGCCATTAGAAAGAAGGAGGAACATTTATTTACACATTATTACATTGGGATAAGGCTAGGACAGTTAATAATAATTGATAACAACACACCCCATTACATGGGAAGAAAACAATCGGATTTTCATATGGCATGCATTCAAGCTTTAAAAGGCAACGAAACACTTATTCACAAGACAACTAGAGAAATTTACACATTTAATAAAGAAACAAGCAACACCACTCTACAATAGGATAAAATGGACACATTTTTATGGAACAATAAACACTAATAATAATTTTAAAATTACACACATTAAAGAAATCGAAAATAAAGACAAAGAAATAACACATAGACGCATATACAACATGACACCAGTATCGTCAAGACCATACAAGGACAGGGTTAGGCACATGGAATGTCCACTCTGCAGGACAGGGGCTGATGAGACAGAACAACATTTATATCTGACATGCAACACAATATTACAGACTAAATCTGCACTTAAACAAATCATACAAGCAGGTACAGTTCACCCAGTAGAGCTATATAGAGCTATAACACTAAACACAATACCAGCATCCATAAACAAGAAACAACACACAATAAGTCTGATATTACTTTCACAATACAGAAAACATGTATGGCACCACTGACTTAAGGCTTTTTTCCACAAACATAATTACACAAACATTACATTAGAAACTCTTTTTAGATTTAACATACAAAACATAATTCAAAACAACATATGTAAATAAGTAAATATCATGAAAAAATAATACATTCATTGTTTATCATTCCAACTCATTTAGACATCTTGGTTAAAAAAAAAGTAATTTACACAAATGTTCAATGTAGTACACACTATTATAATGTTACCATTTTGTTCAGTTCAAACTTCAGAAAATGTGCCTGTTTTTATTTTAGTTTTACTCTGTATATGTATTGAATGATTTTGAATTTTAAAAAAAAAAGGCGATTGCACATAAAAAAAATAAAAAATAGTGGATCATTCTTTTAAAAGGAAAGCCTACTTGTCCTCTATCCTACTATTTAGGATTCATTGTAATACTCTGAAAAACAATGGCCCTATGGTGTGATTTGTTAACTGCCTCCTAATAACATAATTTGTCGATGAAAAAAATAAAGAAATTTCACCCTGGAAGTACTCACGTACTTTCGAATTCGTTTCATTTCTTGTAAGGATGCAAGGCTAAATACTCCCTCTCTCTCTCACACACTTCACCTGCAAAAACCGCTCAAAAAATGCGCGGTCGACTTATGCACGTACATCATTAGCTTATCTTCGACCATACTAACGGGGACTGATAACCCCATGCATGATACTAGCGGAGACAGATAACCCCATGCACCATACTAACGGAGACAGATAACCCCATGCACTATACTAGCGGAGACAGATAACCCCATGCACCATACTAACGGGGACAGATAACCCAATGCATCATACTAACGGGGACAGATAACCTCATGCACGATACTAGCGGAGACAGATAACCCCATGCACCATACTAGCGGAGACAGATAACCCCATGCACCATACTAAAAGGAACAAATAACCCCATTATCCATACTAACGGGGACAGATAACCCCATGCACCATACTAACGGGGACAGATAACCCGATGCACTATACTAGTGGAGACTGATAACCCCATCCACCATGCTAACTGATAACACCATTCACGATACTAGCGGAGACAGATAACCCCATGCACCATACTAGCGGAGACAGATAACCCCATGCACCATACTAAAAGGCACAAATAACCCCATGCACCATACTAACGGAGACAGATAACCCCATGCACCATACTAACGGGGACAGATAACCCGATGCACTATACTAGTGGAGACTGATAACCCCATCCACCATGCTAACGGGGACAGATAACCCCATGCACAATACTAGCGGAGACAGATAACCCCATGCACGATACTAGCGGAGACAGATAACCCCATGCACCATACTAACGGAGACAGATAACCCCATGCACTATACTAGTGGAGACAGATAACCCCATGCACCATACTAACGGAGACAGATAACCCCATGCACTATACTAGTGGAGACAGATAACCCCATGCACCATGCTAACGGGAACAGATAACCCCATGCACAATACTAGCGGAGACAGATAACCCCATGCACGATACTAGCGGAGACAGATAACCCCATGCACTATACTAGCGGAGACAGATAACCCTTTGCACTATACTAGCGGAGACAGATAACCCCATGCACTATACTAACGGAGACACCAACATGGGGTTTGGTGGTATTTAATGGATGGAAAAAATGTTTTTTTAGAGATGAGCCCATCCCAGAAGGGTACACATAAAAATTCCCTCATCACTTGTAATTCTTTGATTGAGCAATAAAGTGTACCAAATCGATTAAATCGCATCTACTTCTTGAATCGATCAATTTTGTTATAACACATTCACTAAAACACTTTTCATTCCTAACTCAATCAATATAATATAACACATTCATTAAATCACAGTTGTTTGGGTCATTATTATTATATTTTACTACCACTTCATTTTAATGTAATATAATTTCAGTGACATAAACTAAAATGTCTTATTAACAATATTAATTTTATTTACTTTGATGATAACAAATTTATAACTAATGATGTTGAAAATATTCTAAATACATTCTTGATAACGTCAGTCTGTTATAAAATAACATATATTGGTGGATGATTCTAGTATGAGTCTCGTGTTAAAACAAATATACTTAATGAAAAAACGCAATAAAAAATACTAATCAATAGATAAAATGACATGATCAAAATGATCACACAAATATACTTAATAACAAAACACAAAGGAAATTCTGATCAATATCTAAAAGACATGATCGATATGATTAAAACGGTATAATTTTAAAGTGTATTTCAAAAGTTATTTTAAGTATTAAAATGTATTAAAGTAAAACGATCGATGTCCCACTACTCACTTGGTAACTTTTCAGCACTATATGAGCTAAAGTAAAGATGGAAAAGTAAAGAATCTATAATAGCCTACTTGAAAAAACACACTGTTACAAAAATCTACTAAAAATGATAAAATAAACACCATTTCTCACAAATGAATTGCATTATTGTTGCATGTTTCTATTTTTATAAATTTAAAAAAAAATTATTTTACGTATTGGAAAACAATAGAGGGAGTTAAATTCCAATACATTTGCTTACAGGGGAAATAATTATGAACGTTTTTAAATATTCCTTTATATCTACATTTAAATAGTGTTGTGAAGTATTTTATTTTTAATTTGTAGAGCGATTGTCTAAAAACTGAAATATAAGTTTTAAAGTTTCTTTTAAAATTATTTAAAACAAATATTTATTATTTTGTTTTCCGTTTCAGAAGTAGTTTTTAAAAAGATTGAGATAACTGTTATATAACAAATTTATTTTTCAAAATTAAAAGCTTACCCATGAGGTAAGATATTGTCACCAAAATTGTCAAGCCTGGGATTGTTTCCGATTTTGATCCTCTATGTGTAAGGATGCAATAAATTAAAAATATTTAAAAAAAAATTGTCTGCAAATATTTATTTGTTTACAAATAAATCCAAAATACTATGTTTGATGAAAGATAATTAAACAAGAATTCTGTAATTGGCTGGTGGAAGACAAACAAATAATTGCCTAGGTTTTTTTTATTTCATTTAGTTTACTATATTCCATGACAATGACTTATTGCTTTTATTAAAGACCCCAAGGCCCATTTTTTCTGCTTGATCTAAAGGAACATGTTTCCATCTAAGATTTACTATTGAAACCAATATATCATCTATACAAGAACATTCGGTGAAAACTATTGACGTCTTCTAAATTTGTTTTTTCATATGAAAATACAATTATAGATTTGCATGTGGAAATATAAAGCAATGTAAGAAAATCTTGAGAAATTCAGGACATATTTCAAATGGAGCCATAGCCGGGTGCAGTATGGAGAAAGTTTGGACATATGACCCCCCTTGGAAAAAAAAATAATTTATACTAAAAATAAATCACTTTTTGCACAGTACACCAATGACCTTAAAATAGCTTAAATAAAATACATAATATTGCATATGAAATATTTCAAATGACCAGTGATGAGAAGGAACGCGATTGCGTAGGTACCGGACTAAAGTACAATAGGTAATGGGGTAGTTAACCTGACATTGGCAGCGTTTATTTTAGTAAAATAAAGACGTTATATTTTTAGAGGCATGCAGACACCATGTAGACAGTGAGGAAGACATGATAGCATGAGTGGCAGGCAGACACCAAGTAGACAGTGAGGAAGACATGGTAGCTTGAGAGTCAGGTAGACACAAAGTAAACAGTGTTGGAACCAGTATCAGGGATGAGTTCAAGTAACGGGTTGGCTGGTGGGGTGGTACAAGTAGAATGTTCACGAAGACTATGGGAAGTTTTAGATTAATAATTAGTGATAGATCAAAACCACAACGTGATAGATGCTAATTAGTGCGTAGAGACATCGAATTGGAGTCGGGGAGGGAATGAAGTACCTTGTGTAATTAATGTTGTCTTTGATGATTTAGCGTTTGAATGACCTTAGCGTGGATATTTTGTTGTGATTATAGTAAACGAGGAGAAATATAAAGGGATATTAGTTGGACACATTGGTAGTAGAGCTAGGTATTTCTTGGTGGATATTTTGATGAGATGGACGCAGTGCTGCTAGTCGTAGTCAAAAACAATCCAAGCGATTTTTTACACTAAGTAAAATTAAAATGTTTGACAAAGAGAGACCTGCACTTAGGCTGAGTAAACGGAAAGAGCAATGTGGTCTGTGAAGCTAGCTTGATTACAGAAGAAAACATTTAATGATAAGTGTAAGACATGTTGTACCACATGGATCCACATAAACGACAGAAACAAGAGAGACAGAAACGAGAGAGACAGAAACAAGAGAGACAGAAACAAGAGAGTACCAACTCATAGAGGAACAAACTAAAAGTAGTTGCCCACTCGTAAGAGTTTTTGCTGCTGACATTGGTTCTCACAGCTGCAATTCAATACTATCGGCATCTCTTAGATTTTACTCTGAAATTTCAAATGTATCAATACATACTAATTTTAGCTGGGGTAAGTTACATAATGATTTTTTAATTGGTTTGATATATACAAGACAATATCTCAAGGGTCAGACACTTTACAATATGTTGAACTGACAAACTCATACCGACCATAAATTGTTATTAAGTTTTAAAACGTGTGAGGTTGTTACAAATAAATAAATAAAATACCGTAACAAGCGAACAACAAAAGTAAGAAATCTTCTTATGATCAGAGGCAGCAAATTTGTCGGCACAATACGATATTTATAAAAGACGCATGAAAGCCTCTAGCTAGATTAGCTTTGAAATATACGGATACTTAAATATATTTCAATGCACCAGTTACTAGTTTTTTTTTAATGACATTAAAAAAAAAAAATCTATATATAATTTTTTTTTTTGCTGTATTAAATGTGTGCCCGTATTGCACGTGGTACCCCTGGGGCTGTGCAACCCCCACCCCCCCCCCTTGGAGCGTTACCTGAAAGTAACAATGGTATAGAATAGAAGAGAATTTCATTTTTTCATTAAATATATTTCAATGCACCAGTTACTAGTTTTTTTTTTAATGACATTAAAAAAAAAAAATCTATATATAATTTTTTTTTTTGCTGTATTAAATGTGTGCCCGTATTGCACGTGGTACCCCTGGGACTGTGCAACCCCCACCCCCCCACCTTGGAGAGTTACCTGAAAGTAACAATGGTAGAGAATAGAAGAGAATTTCATTTTTTCATTTCGTAAAATTTGATTATATTATTATTTTTGTTTTCCTTTTCCTTTATGAAATTAAAACTTGTCCTTTATAATTTTAACTGAGATGTATAGCATTAATATGCTCAACCGATGGAAATGATCTCAATTCTTTAAAATATGAACAAGTGGATTTTTTTGATTTTTTAAGCTGTAGTGAAGGGCGCCTGCAGGGGGGCAAGTGGCGTACTTGCCCCCCCCCCCCCCCCGGATTGATTGGATAAAAAAAATTAATTTAGACAAAAATAGACCAAAATTGTATTAAAGTAAAGAGAAAATAAAGAGAAAGTAACTAAGCTGATGTCATGTCCTTTAGTTCCCCATACAAATACGCAACAGTAAATTAAAAGTACATTAAAACATTACTAAACATTCCCCCCACCCTGGAAAGAAAGTCGATTTTTCTTCCCCCCCCCCTTCTAGAAAGTTTTCTGCGGACGCCCATGGCTGTAGTCCACTAGAACCCGCTCGACATGTAGGGATATAATAACAATTTAAAAGTTAATCAATGTGTGTTGTATCTACTATTAAATGATGCAAAATAAGGTCTTCCTTTGGTCCTAGCGCGAGGATCCAAAACTCGCGAAAAGCAACATGGCTGCAAAGTTAAGTGTTAATGCGGCCCGTACATGTTCCCAATTCTCATATCTAGCCTAGTTCAAATTTTATTATGTTTGTATAGATTTGGACGCTGATTATAATGATAAAATCGTTTTAAAATCGGACGAGAAGTTTTTATTTTATAGCATTTTATGAGATAAACATGGCGGCCAACGTGTGGTTTTGAGAAAAGTTTAAGAAGTCATTAGTGGGTAATGATCACCCATAATTGTGTAGATCGTAGCAATCTGACACAGTATCACAGAATAAGGATTAAGATTGATGCTAGTGTTTACGAGGAATCAAAATTCCGAGCCGGTCACGTTCAAAATAGGGTTTAGTCAAAAAGGCCTTTTATATAATGACAAATCAAAATTCCCTTACATTACAATAACATCTCCATTTGCATCAATCATTCATAAGAATTGTCTGCTCCTGCCTACTGTTTGAACATGTTTTAGCATTTAAAGCCTTAATGGGGAAGGATGAGGTGGTTGTTCCTGTACTAAGTGATCCCATTGGCTAATGGACTTGGCTTCTCTCGTTGACATTACACAGGAGCTTAATGTAATCAACAAGAAGTTACAAGCCCAGAGACAGTTTGTCAGTGTTGCCTATGAACATTTCAGGGCATTCTGCACAAAACTTATGGTATGGTTCTCAGAGAAACCTCTGCCATTTCCCAACATACAAAATACACATTGACTGGAGCACACAATTCTGTAGTAAGTATACTTATGCCATTGCATAGCCCCACGAATAATTTGATAACATATTTTCAGTCTTCAAAACACAGAGAATCACTATTCACATTTTAGCTGACCCTTTCTCCTTCAATGTGGAAGATGCCCCACCCCTACGCTTCCAAAGAAGGTGATTAATCTTCAGTGAACTTCTAAGTTCAGAGAAGTGAATGATATAAATAAGAGACAAGCATGGACAATATTTGAGAGCAATTCCTTTAACGTTCCCGGAGATTTCCAAGCTGTTCAAGCGGATCATGTCCCCGTCCCCCCCCCACCCCCTTTTCGGAGTACCTTTCTGTGTGCAAAGCTCTTTTCCGCTGTGAACTTTAACAAGCCAAAGCTCACGGCCAATCCTACTAATTAGCATCTTTAGTTATACTTAGGGTCTTAGTTGATTCCTGACCCAAGTCAACGTTGCTCAGCTGTGTAAGAATAATCAATGCCAGGTCTCTGGCAACAAGGATTATAAGGAAGAAAGTAAATCCTATATCTTGATAATCCTTAGTGGTTTTACTTGTTATTAATACAAACAAAATTGAGCAGTTAGTTGCAGTTTACTTTATTTAATTTATTACAGCTTTTTGATGAATATTTGATGCGGCCCAGTCTCACTCAGACTCTACCTCCTGCGGCCCTCGGATGATTTGACTTTGAGAACACTGCTTTAGATGATATATGCCTCAGAATCGGATGCAGTTTTTATATAGTAGACATTTCAGTATCTAATGCAGTCTTTAGATGATATATGCCTCATTATCTAATGATATCTTCAGATAATATATGTTTCAGTATATAAATCAGTTTTTAGATGGTGGATAACGAATCCGTATGTGATGTATGTGTATGCATTTCTCTGTGTATGTATTCTGTTTATTCCCCCGTCACCCATACTTCCACCAAATTGGGACAACCAAATCTAAGATTCAGTCTTCTTCACAGAAGCTTTTGCTTTTGCAAATTATTTACATATGAATGTGAGTCGCTTGAAACTGTTCTCTACACATGAAATAATGACCTCTATGGCACAAACGAACTTGACATTTATTTTTAATATGAGAAATTAAACCTATAAAAGTCGAGCTAGGAAACATATCACACAAAATGATTACATTTGGATATATATGCACTTTAAAACTAACATAATCAATAAACATCGTAAGATTTAAATGTCAATTGAGAAAGTAAAAAAAAAAATTAAAAAAATTAATATGGTACAAACTATCAAAAGATACTTGAAAACGGTACAATAGAGTAACATGATAATTGAATATGCTACAAAAGGGACAAATAATTGAAGATGGTACACAAGAGCCCAACAATAATTGAAAAGGGTACAAAAGCGTCAAATGATAGTTGAAGACGATGAATAAGGATAACAATAAAATTATATTTTGTATAAAGTTGAAACTACAAATCAAAAGAAATATTTTAAATAATTATATTGATGTAAAAAAAATATAATAAAGATACTATTTAAGAAATACAATGAACAAAGTGATGGAAATAGTGTGAATATATTTTATGTAAGATGTTACTGCATCGTTAATTAATTGCATTGATACCTTTCTTTGAAATGGTATGTTTCTTATTTTTATCATCCTACATGTGATGTTGTGTTTCTGTACTTCGCCTCAGTACTTAGTGCTACTTTTGATCTATATGCACTTTAGGGTTCTAAAGATATGCACGAATCTTGTTCAATAACGTTAGGACGTCAGGACAATATAGGTGATAACAATAACGCTCTTTGTCACCATATAAACTTTTGTTGTAAAGGACAAGGTCGGTGATAAAAATAATGATCTCTGTCACCATATAAGCTACTGATATCAGGACTAGATCGGTGATAACAATAATGATCTCTGTCACCATATAAACTTCTGATGTCAGGACTAAGTTGGTGATAACAATAATTATCTCTGTCACATTATAAGCTTCTGATGTCAGGACTATGTCGGTGATAACAATGATGATCTCTGTCACCAAATTAGCTTCTGACGTCAGGTATAGTTCAGTGATAACAAATATATTCTGTGTCACCATTTAAGCTTTTGATGTCAGGACAAGTTCAGTGATAAAAATAATGATCTCTGTCATTATATAAACTTCTGATGTCAGGACAAGGTGGGTAATAACAATAATGATCTCCATCAAGATATATAAGCTATTATTACATTAAAAGGTTAAATATGAAACATCTAGTACCACGATAGTTACCACACACGCATTCGAGACGTCTATGTGTTCATCATGCACCACTTGAGATACCAACCCACACTGGAGACTGTCCATGATAGCAACATGCTCCACATCAGGTACCACACACACTGGAGTCTGTCCATGATAGCAACATGATCCACATCAGGTGTCACACTTACTGGAGGCTGTCCATGATAGAATCATGGTCCACATCAGGTGCCACACACATTGGAGGCTATCAATGATATCATCATGCTCCACACCAGGTACCTCACACTGAAATTACCCTGATTTAAAAATACATATTAAACAATGCGGCTATCGACCAAATGTGGAAACATTGTAGTATAAAGAAAGAGAAAGATGCACCCCGTCACTGCTAAACGTAATATCTCACTGGAGTTCTTATTCTGACTATATAACGAAAATCGTTTAAATATTGTCAAAATCATTTATATTTAACGTATCACTTTGCGACTCATAAATTTGTTGTCACGAAGTAATTTTTCATTGATATTGACTTTGTTAAAAGTATTCTCTAGACTAGATCTATGACCAAAAAATGTAATTTTGTTATTATAAATCCTATATGTTGTCGTCATTTAATTTAATAAATATACAAACCCCCAAAAAAGCGTTAAATGGAATTTATGAATGTGTTATACAGTATTGATTGAGTCAAGAATTAGTAGTGGTATAACAAATGTGTTATACTATAATGATTGAGTAAAAAATTGGAAGTGATTTAAAAAAATATGTTATACTTTAAACACGTGTAATATAATAATAATAATCATAATAAAGTTCATTTCAAAAACATGCTTCATCCCCAAAGGCTCGAAGTGCGGTACAAGAGTAAAAAAAAAAATTTATAATTTACCACATTTAAAACAAACGCAACACTACAAAAACTAATTACAAGCATACAATGGCAAAGTCTTTCTAGCCATTTCAACCATAAGCAGCATAGCCAATATGCATTAACTGGAAAATATGGTAGACAATCATCCTAGAAGGTGTTTGCGAAATAGATGTGTCTTTAAATCGGTTTTAAAGGACTGCAGTGTCTGGTTGTTTCTGAGAACGACAGGAGGGGCGTTCCAAATTATTGGACCAGCAAATGTGAAAGCGCGCTTTCCGTAAGTCTCAAGGCAAATGCGTGGTTTCGAGAGTTTGCCACTATCGAATGAGCGGAGTCGTCTAGTGGGTACTTAAGGCGTCAGCAGCTCTTTCAGATAGGACGGCGCCAGGTCATGTAAGCAGCGGTAGCACAAAGTTGCAATTTTGTACTCTATGCGAGCTCGCACCGGCAGCCAGTGCAACTCTCTCAGAAGAGTTTTAGCATGGTCGAACTTGCGTTTGCGGAGAACAATGCGAGCCGCTTCAATCTGTGCTATTAGAATTTTATCCAGGAGGGTAGCTGGAAGATCCACCATGAGAGCATTGCAATAGTCCATGCGTGATAGCACAAATGCAGACATCAGCCTCTTTGTTGCATCAATTGTTAGAGGGGGCCTGATGTGACTAATCCTGCGCAGCTCAAGAAAAATCGACTTGCATAGCATTTTAATAGGACTTTCAAAAGTTAGTCTTCTATCTAGGTAGACACCAAGGTACCGCACTGTTTGAGCTAACTCAATACGCACACCTGAGAGAGTAATGGATGTCGTGTTATATTTAATTTTATGACATCGATTGATATTCCAGGGATATTGGGACGACCAAGGATTTTCGTGAGATGTTAGTATAGGGTAGTGTTAGAGAGAGAGAGCGTATTTTGCCGTTTCATCCCTACAAGTAGGGAACGAATTCAAGTACGAATATTCTCCCATTAAATACCTTTATGAAAATAGGTAGAGTTGTTTGGTTTAGCTTTATGAATTAATAAATATATCTATTTTGAACTAAAAATTCAAAGTTTTTTATGAGGCTGCGAGAAAGCTTGAAAAATTAATTAACTCTATATAATGCTAAAATAATGCTATTTTCTATTTACATTAGTTGTAAAATTATATTGTTACACACAAATTCAAAAATATTTATGTGTTATAAAATACTTTAATTCATATTTAAAAAAAAAAAAAAAGCATTTATCTCCCTTGTAAAAATGTTTATGGCATAAATATCCTTTTAAAACATTTTTAAACAATGAAATATATTTAAATTTATTTTTTTTTAACATGAACCATACAATTAAAATTATTTTTAGACGTATGACTTTAAAAAATATGAATTATGTTGTTTCATTTACACACCGTGTTTGTGTTTATTACTTTTTTTAAATTTAAGTCACTTTGCTTGCACTGTGTCCAAAGCGTTCAACAGTACACCAATACCTTTTCAATAAAACATAATAGTTTAATTTTATTAAATGTCACAAAAACGCAGGCACATTGGTTAAGGATATTTACTAGTAGATATATATTTCTCTTAAAGTTTTAAATTTAATGTTTTAAACTAAATTAAAAAAGAAACACAAACATTTTACGAAATACACCTGAAACCAAAAAAAAAAAAAAATCATTTTTTTTACAAATGTCCTTAATGATATCGACTAAAGCATGTCTTTAAAGAGAGCAATAGTTTTCCTTGAAAGATATTTATTAGCAATAACACTTCTTTTTAAAAAAGAAGAATAAACAGAGAGAAAATAAAAAAAAAAAAAAAAAAAAAAAAAAAAAAAAAAAAAAAAATTAAAAGAAAAGTGAAAAAAAAAAAAAAAAAAAAAAAAAAAAAAATAATAGTTTTCCTTGAAAGATATTTATTAACAAAAACACTTCTTTTTAAAAAAGAAAAATAAACAGAGAGAAAATAAAAAAAAAAAAAAAATAAAAAAAAAAAAAAAAAACAACATTTCATGGAATGCTTGAACTAAGAGCAAGGACAATAAGAACATAATTTTTCGGCAACGCCTATCTCAGCATACAGGACACATTCCAACAATAGAGATGAGTTAAAAACTTAATTAATCATTATTGCAAATTCTGGATGTTTGATTTTAACAAACCAAGGAAACTTAAGTTTGAAAAAAATATCTCTAATATTTACCAGGCTTCTGGTATGACCCGTGGACATCTTTCCTAATTTACTGCTTCCATTTCTGGCTCCTTTCTAATCATCGAATTGGGGATTGAGAGTATATTATATAAAAAATTGTCTATATGTTTGAAAGAAAGCAATGTTGAATAATGAGTTCAATAGCGTTCAAGATATTATTCCCGATAGTTCTTCTAACTGCCTTTTTTTATATAACGCAAGTACGTTTGGCGCGTCATAATTTCGGAAAATAAAAGTGTCTCACTTTAAGCATGGTGTCAACATTATTCGGTTTAAAAGTGGTTGGGACATCGGTATATTTAATAGACATCAAAGTATTTAATATAGTTCATTGGCGTGAAATAACACGTTTTCAGTGGGGTACCATGTGAGAGGCATTTAGCAAAATAGGTGATTCTTAAATGTGCATTAATTGAGTTCATGTTTTGTCAAATAACTCAGTACATTAGAATTTTAAACATTGACGTTGACAGAGTTCAGTGGGCTATAACTAAACATTTAGGCTACTTTCTAATGAGCAAATTTTGTGGGGATATTATTTTGTTTGCGTTTGATATATGCTGTGTATTTTGTGACGTATATGAGCGTTTATTAAATGGCGTCCTTAATAACTTGTGAGTAATGGGGCTCTTTATTTAATAAAGAGAAGTTTGCTACAAGAATCATTGGTTTGTAAAATAATGAATAAAATGAGTCATGAACTGAATTATGGACTTTCTCTACCTGTTCCTATCAATGGGTTATTTCTTGACCAGAACGGTTGATGAAGTCAGTGCACTCTCACCATGACATAGGGCAGTAGATTTCCTTGCATCAGATTGAGACAGATTTGGAGACTCTCCTCATGTACTTCTTTGCACTGCAACTAATTTTATTTAAACAAATCAGGAGCACTATTTATGCATGTCAACATCTGGAGTTTTTTGTTGGTGAGGATGACGTTCAAGCTCTCTCCGAGATTCTAAATTCTAACATTGCCATTTACTTCAAACATGACCCCCACAATCCACCTTGCCTTTACAATTCTGGAAATACTCTCTTCCTTTACCTTCTGCACACAGGACACATGGACAAAGGTCACTATGAAGCCATCCTACCGATTCCTTGTATGTCTCCACAGCAGCATATACTGTCTGATGATAAAACCAACACATCCGTAATCAGACATTTTTCTTTTCCAAATAAAACTAAAGTGTCGTCTCCTAATACAAAACTCCTCTGCCACATTTGTAGTCAACGATTTAAAACCAAATCCAGCCTAGCCAAACACAACCAAACACAAGAAACATAATATGTTCCTTAAAACTGTTTTTCGGTCGGTCTCTAACTCTTACAAGATTACCTTTAAATATATGCACAATCTAGTATAGCTGAATGCAGCATTTACTTGTTTATTTTATGGCAATCTAATCGTTTTATTTAATCAAATATATGTTCGTTTTATTGCACGCATTTCCGGTAGGGAACTTGACTTCCTTCGAGGGACAGTTCTTGGAGAGATGCCGGAAAGAAACACTGACAGAGAGTAGCAAGAATAATATGATATTATAAATAATTTTATTTTAACAATAACATTTTATGAATTCTTTGACTTCCCGTTATTCTGTTTTTTTGGGGAAAATCTAACTTCCGCAAATAAAAGTTAAGTTATTAACTTGTCTCTATTTCTTGTCCTATTTGCATCTAGCCCGTTTGTAGTGTAGATGTCTTGGCCAAAAATGTATTGTCCTACTATATTTGTTCTTATTTCTTGTTTCACTATTTTCTTTTTTATTTAAAGATGGTGTTTATACATGATATACAAGGGAAACAATCGATTTCACTTTCTTAATATATTTATCGATATCTTCAAGGAGTCTTATGAGACATTTTTATTATTTCTTTCATTCAGTAGTAGTTTTAAGAAATGTTTTACACATATTTTGCAAATATTTTCATTTTCAAATAGTTATAATAGAATATTTTTTTTAAATATTCAAATTTTGGAGATAAAAACTTTAAACCTACATTTCAAAAAGACATTTATGTACTATTCATTATGCTCAACTAATGGTTACTTTGGTCTAATCGTTTTCGTCATTTAGATATGTGTTCTATTGAGAGATGTAGTCTACTTGAATTCGCTCCCTAAATCTAGGGACATAAGACAAATGTAATTCATTTGGTTATGGTATAACACAAAACGTTGTAATAAAATGCCATCTTCAATCGATGCAACCTAAGTACAACGTTTTTCCAGAATTTTTTTCCATGGGGGGAAGCATTGCAGAATTTTTGTTGTTTAAGGGGGCAGTACTAGTAGCCATAATGATGCAGATGAATGAATGAATGAATTTCAAAATATATAAATATTTCGGGTTTTGCCGAAAGTCACTTTAACCTATTGGTTTCGGCTTCCATTTAATTTGAAAGTCACTTGAAGTTTTTTAATACGGCTACGGTTTCATACGAAAGTCATTTTTAACTTTCCGCTTAGTTTCGGTTTCGGCCGAAATGAGAAGATACCTTTCGGTCGGTCTCTACCTCTAACAAGATTAGCTTTAAATATATGCACAATCTAATATATTCAGGGGCGCATGAATAGTGTGGAGATAGCCTTGATAGTATTGTATGGTTAAAAATAATGGGTTTCAGGGTAGAAAATTAGGGGGTGGGGGGTGAAAAAATAATCTTGTTCTCTGACGCTAAACTCTCTGGAAATATGTGGCCGCTCATGGCAGCACTAATAGTAGTTAAGCCACCTGGCAGAGTGTTTATCCATCTTAATGAAATTAAGTGCCAACGGCAGGAAATTGGAATATTTTAAAAGGGTTGTAATGACTGAGATAAAAGCTTGGGCTTCTGAACAACCATCAAAGTTTTATTGCAATCGCATGCATTTTGTAGCAGCGACAAACACATGGCCAATACTATCAGATTTCAGTTTTAAAGTGTCATTCCCTTGTAGACTTTGTGTTGATTTCTTTAGTTTTCATAACCATCTTCTTTGGTTGCGATTTCACGGTAGTGCTTTTTATAGAACTAATGGTGGTTGGGCTTCCTACTACTTCGAAACAAACACATCACTGCAATAAGTATTAGTAGCTGAGTTGGATGTGATGGACATTTAAACATAAATTGTGGAAATAGTGGACTTTATTTTAATTAACGATTGACAGAATCACTAACCAATTGTCTGGCTATTGTATGGTATATGCAACGAATCACTTAATCTTTCTCTGCGCAAGTCTTCGAACTCCCAAGTTTATGATTCATTGTATGATGTGTAGAACTACCGTCTTAATCTTTCTTTGGGCAAGTCTTTGAACTACTTAGTCCGCACCGATGTCATTTTTCCATTGCACCAACTATGTCACTCTCGTCTATGTAGATCAGCCCTGATACTGCAAGAGTTTAACAGTGCAATATATAAATATAAAAAAAACAGACAATTTAATGACAGAGATGCATTCGATTGGTTTAAAAATGATTTACTTTGATTGTGAAGTCAGGAGTGAAGTTAGCAATCAACTACTTCACATAAAAAAACAAAACATTAATGTAATTATATCATTATTGTATATGAATCAGGTAATGTATTTTACTCATCTACTTCATATGACGTGTGTAATTTAATTAGGTCAACTATTTAATCTAAAAGCCTGTAATGTAATGAGTTCCTATTATCGGTAATACTTTGCATTGGGATATTAATAACGTACGTCAGAAATCAACTTCTAGCACAGCGCTTATCAATGAATTCTTCTTTGTACTTGGATGACGATGGCTCTGTTCATTACTTTACCTTAAGTGTAGTCTAAAGGAGAAAACATGTTTTAAACAATGCAAAATGCTTCAGCCACTGGTATCTTAACAAATGATGTATTAATACACAGAGCCATGTATATGGGGAAGAGATAGATGGTAGTCAGTGGGATAGAGGACAGTATCATAGCTTTGGATTCCTTACAAGTAGTAATAGAATTCGGATAACATTCCTGTGGTATTTTTAAATATCTAGATATATAAGTCGCCAGCAAAGGTCAAACACCACCACCACGCAGGCTATATATAGATAATGGGTTGGCTAGTGCGCAAAATATAATTCTCGATAACAACGCTAAATCATTTATATTTTTTAATAACGCAACTTTTTTGGTGCATTATATTTTTCGATAAATGAAATTGTCTCAATTTAAGTATTGTTTATTTTTTTTTTAAAATTCAGATAAAAGTGTTTAGGACATCAGAATATTTAAAATAGTTCATGTGCGTGAAAAAAAAACGAATGGAGTGACGTATCAGGAGGGGAAGGGGGGGGGGGGGCGAAAAGTTGGCATTCATAAATAGTATTGTTTATTTTTTTTTTAAAATTCAGATAAAAGTGTTTAGGACATCAGAATATTTAAAATAGTTCATGTGCGTGAAAAAAAAACGAATGGAGTGACGTATCAGGAGGGGAAGGGGGGGGGGGTAGCAACAGTTGGCATTCATAAATGAGCGATACATGAGTTCATGTTTTGTCAAGTAACTTTAGTACATGAGAAGTTCACGCATTGCCGTCGCAAATGTTTGGCGGGCTATAACTAGTCACAAGAGATTAATCTAAATTTTAATGTTAACAATTATTTCTATTAGAATGTGCTAGTCTGACCGTAAAGCCATCGATTCTTTCAAACGAGCATAGTTATGTTCTAGAATTTTACTGAAATCTAATAAATTTAAATGCACAAACATGTATATATCCGCTTTTATTTTAGTAAAGGTTTAAGTATTAGTATTATAATTGCTAATACTTTTCAAGTAACAACTATGGAACAATATTAATTATTTTATTAGCGATTGATTGCAATAAAATCACATTTATCGGGAAAACAAAACAATTATTTTTTGTTTTCCTACTGCGAATTTAATATTTCGACATTAAATTTAAATTAATGTGTTCTCAATAACTACTCATATTACGTCATATTGCCTAATTTGGCCAAAGCTCTAAATTTCTTTGATTAAATCATTTTTACTGATATTGTATTTTACCCTTCTTAAAAGTAAAAGTAATAAATATAAAAATTTACTTTTTAAATATATTTATATCACAAATAATGTCTGCGTGTATGTATGTCGCTTATGAGCTTCTATATCATGTATGAATTGCAATAACATTTTGTTTTTTTCTTGTCCAGAAGCTCGCGCATTTTTCAGAGTCATTACAATAATTTTAAGATATTTTGTTTTGGGTCGTTGGCCTATAATTTTGTTTCCTTATAAGAGATATATAAATACAATTTTCGAATGCGCTCCTATACAATTTATCCGTTGCGATAAAACTTTGTTGAGTTTTTATTAATTATTACAACCATTTTAAATTAGTTTGTTCTAAGCCTGCAGCCCTAATTTTGTTTCTTCCTTATATTAGCCTTATAAATATACTTTCAAAGAGAGCTAATGCATGGGTAGATGGACATTTTAATCAAATACAAATAGCGACATTAAATTGTGTGTGGACATAATTAGTAGGGTTATGAATTAGAACAACCATTCCACAATATTCAGTTTGTAGGCAGGGACCCTACATTATTTTTTTTTTAAAATATCCTTTATATTAATATACATTTTGATTTATTCCTATACCATTCCTCCGTTGTCATTCAACTTTGGTGAAGTTAAGTGCACAGGCACTCAAATGTTTCTAAAGTAGAACAAATATTTTACTTTACTTAGTTTAGGGCATGGGACCCACAATTTTCTAATAAGAGCAATAAGATGATATAGTTTTAAAAAGTAACTATTAAATGGGTGGATGAAATGTAATCAAATACAAAGAACGACATTTCACTTTGTATCTTACATTTTGAGTAGGTTTGATTTAGTTACACCATAGTGCAATATAAAGTTTTAGAGCAAGGGGGGGGGGGCCCTAAATTCGTTATTATGTACTTTAAATGAGTTAGACATTTTTTTCAATAATTTCAAACAGGCTTTTGCATTGGTTGGTCGAATAAAATCAAATAAAAATAACGATATTGTAGGTTTTTTTTGTAAAATAATAACTACGTTTCTGTATTAGAACAACCATTTTACAATAGTTCTTTTCGGGCGGTGGGGATACATTTCGTTGTTTTTCTAATGTGAGTTATATAAATATTATTTTTAACAGAACCATTGATTAGATTTATAACATGTAAGCAAATTACGAAAAATGGAAATTGCATTTGGTGTGTGACGTAATTAATAGATTTTAAAATTAGTTCAAACCATTTTACAATATTCCGTTTAGTGCCGGGGGCCCTAAATTCTTATTTATATATATATATTTTTTTTATCTAGACTATTTAAATATAATTAAATCCTACACGATTCATCCGATCACGTACAAACTGTAATAAGTCGTTGTGCGCACGTCTGCAAAGGTTTCCGAAAAGGCACAATCATTTTACTATATTCCTTTTGGGGCCGGGGTCCTAAATATTTTTAATCTACATGAGTTATATAATTTCTAATAGATCTATTGCATGTGTGGATCAATGACCAGAAGTGAGTGGGCTAAATTTTGACAATCCACGCTTCTCATATGTACAGCTGCCTGTTGCCTGTTGACGCTTCGAAAATCCTTCTTATTTATTAGTGTACGCACCATAAATAACATATTGTCTTTATATTTATTTATAAACCTTAACTAAAAAATAAACGCATATTGTTTCTTTGAGTTGCAATGCAACGCATGTCGGGTTCTCCGTAGTTAAAGTAAGGGAGACACATGTGACATGGGCAAGAACGAGAGAGGGTTTTAAATAAGAATAGTTGGCTTCCTTTTTGTTCATTGCCATCCTTAATGGTAGGGATGAGTTTCAAGTGCAATGGCACTTGTAAAAATACGAATAGAACAACAAACCGTTGGTCAAGCATCTTTTATATGATATACATTAGACTTAAATGTAAAACTTCGTAGTTTTGTAAAAAATACTTATGATATACAAGTAAAATTAAAAACAATTGTAGAGGTCATCAAATTTATTGTTGTTTGAAATGTTTTTATAACATAGATACTTATTACGAAAACAAAATGAACAATTTTAGCATTACACTCAATTTATGAATTTTTTTTTTTTTATTGAAAGCAATTCTTTCCCTTGAAAAAAAAAGTGTTGTTTATGCTTTAAACAAAACTCATTAATACTGAAAGATTAATTGATAAGACAGAAAAGTAAATTATAATTGAATTAATACTTTAAATTAGTAATAAGGCAGCTCCAGCTGTATTTGAAATTTATTTTGAAAATATTAAGTTGCTAAGGTACTTCACAAAGGAGATAATCAAACAAGCAATTGCAACCTTTAAGGTTAGTTCAACGTTTTATTGTAGGAAAACAACATGGAGTCCTACCAACATGGAGCACTCGACAAGACAGCAAAAAAAGTACGTCACTAAACAATAAATAACGTGGTGTGCAAAACAATGCGCAATTAACATTCAGCATTTTGTCCATGTCCAACACTCCTTCTCACAATACTAAATAAAGCTAATTCATTGCTTTCACACCAATCATGTCTCTAAGTATCTTGAATCTTTGCTGATACAGTTTAGTAAGAATATCAGCTATCATTTGTGCAAGCAACCGAGCTTTAAACTATGTCTCTCAATTTGTCTCTCAGCCTTTACTTTGATCATACACACTCATTTGCTTCCTACAGCTTTTCTTCCTTCTGGCAGTTCTACTAAGTCCCAGACTTCGTTTTCTTGAACTCGCCATGGCCTGTCTCGCTGTACTGGATTTTTCCAGATCCCGAGTCAAGTTTAACCACTCACCATATCGATTTGGTGGGCGTTTAACTCTCGCTGATCGTCAGAAATCTAGCTCCTCATATTGTTCATCAACACCTTCATCATCAGGATCCTCAACACGATTCACTTCTTCATCGACGTCATTATCAATAAATTCCAGAAATATAGCTGTTTATTCCTGAGACATTCCTGTCTCCTTCTCAAGACCGAACGTATTATCTACTTCTTCATCGTCGTCAATGAATTCCAGAGCTATAGGTGTTGATTCCTGAGACATTTCAGTCTCCCTCTCAAGACCGAACTTGTTTTCGTTAAACAGATTGTCTCTGCTGTAAATCACCCAATTAGTTTTCAAATTGTAGAGGCGATAACCCTTGACATCGATTCCGTACCCCAGAAAAACGCATTTCTGTGTTTTTGAATCGAACTTCCGTCTTTCATCTTTAGGAATATGTGCATACACAACACATCCAAACACTTTCAGGTGATCGACACTGGGTTTCGTACCAGTAAACACCTCAAATGGTGTTGTATCTTGTAGAACGTTAACAGGATTTCGATTCTGCAGCTATACAGCTTTGACACTGCTTCTGCCCAGAATTTTCGTGGGAGCTGTGCCTCAGCCAGCATGGAACATGCTGCTTCCAAAATAGTCCTGTTCTTCCTCTCTGCTACTCCATTCTGTTCTGGTGTTTTCGGAACAGTCAGTTCATGACGGATCCCCTCTTTCTTTAAATAACCTTTAAATTAATTTGTAGTAAACTCTCCACCGTTATCTGTGCGTAGGGCCTTAAGATTTTTTCCAGTTGACTTCTCAACCATCACTTTCCATTCAATGAAAACACTTAAAGACCTCATCCTTGTGCTTAAGGATATAAACCCAAGTGTATCGACTGAAATCGTCAATAAAAGAAAAGGAAATAGTGAGCTCCACCAAGTGATCGTGTGCTGACCTTCCCGCAGAAATCATTGTGAACCAGGTCAAGTATCCCATTTCTTACACTTCCACTTGACTGAAACTTGGTCCTGTGATGTTTGCCCTTTGCACATGGTTCAAACAGTTCCTTATTTGACCGCTCATCATACTCAAGACCATCCACTAGATCTCCTGCAGCAAACTTCTTTAGATTTTTAAAACCTAGGTGTCTGTAGTGTCTATGCCACAGTTCCTCACTTGTTTCTTTACCCCCGTTTCCTGTATTACATTGATGTTCATTGGCATAATGACACAAATGGTTCAAACCACGTGACCGCACTCCCTGTGCCAGAAGTGTACCGTTATTATCTTATATTTCACAACCTTTGATATGTAAATAAACTTTCTTTCCAGCCTCAATTGCGTGGTCAACACTGAACAGATTACACTTGAGTTCAAGCACATAAAGCACATCATGCAGCGTGCATTCTTGGTGCTTATTACCAGGCAACTTCATCTTTAGTTTAAAAACACCACATGCATGTGCCTTCAGATTCCGTCCATCTCCGAGTCCTATTTTCAGAGGCTCTTCCAAGTTTGACAACTTGACAAATTCAGATCTCCTGCAACACATATGACTTGTTGCTCCAGAATCAATATTTGCGTCCAACGAATCAAAATCCGGACATTAAATTTACACCAAAAGTTTATAACGAGGCTTTGGTTTCGAGTGAGGACATACGTTTGGAAATCTCTAATAAAGCACTGGTAGAGTTGGGAATGACTTCTGCTAATCGATCTGCAAACAAGCTTTCCAATCGTGATTTACAACGAGAAACGCACTTTGACATCGAAGAATTAGGTACATTTGTTCAGAAGAATCTTCCAAAATTGGCCCCAGAACAACTCACAGTTTATGACAGAATTATTCATGCAATTTCCAGTCAAAGCGGTGGACTATATTTCCTAGATGCGGCCGGAGGCACAGGAAAAACTTTCCTAATTTCACTTATTTTGGCGACAATACAATCACAAAAAATATTTCACTGGCTGTCGCATCATCTGGACATGCAGCAACTCTTTTGGATGGTTGCCTCAACAGCTGCTGATGAATTAAATAAATGTCTTAAATCATTAGTATTATGGCGACATGTACAGAAATCGACTTTGAAAACCAATATGCCTGTACAACTACACAACGATGCAAAAGCTGAACATTTTGCAAAACAATTGTTGGACATTGGGAATGAGAACATGGCAATTGATGATGATTCCACAAAATTTATCGCATTACCAACAAGCTTCTGTAAAATTACAGCCAACATTTACGAATTTATTCAAAAAGTTTTTCCAAATATCGTAGAATATTACAAAAATCATAAGTGGCTCAGTGAACGTGCTATATTAGCAGCGAAAAACAACTATGTCAATGCCATCAACTTAAGAATTCAAAATGAAATCCCAGGCAAAAAATGACAAAGTGTAAGTCCATCGATACTGTATTGAATTAAGACGAAGTTGTCAATTATCCAATCACTTGATTTGCCAGGCATTTAATCGCACGTTTTAACACTGAAAATTGGGGTGTCTATTATTATTTAACGAAACATAAATCCACCACGACTTTACAACGGTAACAAGTTTCAGGCGAAAATATGATGAAAAATACCATCGAAGCTACTTTTTAATGGAAAATTTATGAGGAGAAGATGTACTGTTGCCACGCATCCCAATGATTCCAACAGTTATTCCATTGGATTTTAAACGTTGTCAGTTTACGGTGCGACACGCGTTTGCAATGACAATTTAGAAAGCACAGGGAAATCGCTAAAAGTTTGCGGGCTAAATTTGGAAAATCCATGCTTCTCCCATGGACAGCTGTATGTCCCCTGCTCTCGCTTTAGAAAACCTTCTGATTGATTTGTGTATGCAATAGACGGAAAAACAACAACAAAAAAAAGTGTATTTAAAGGCTCTACGGAAAAACATAGTTAAAATGCAACTAATTTATTTGTTTGATTGTCATTGCAAGGCATGCGGATACTCGCTAGTACATATTATAATATTTCTGAAAAACAATTTCTTCAACTTTCTTTGAAAATTATCTGGGGATACGGAAATAACATACCTGGCTTTGTTATGTGACATATAAAATGTGCAATGTTTCTGAGTCTTCTCTACCACCAGCTTTACACTAAATACATTCAAGAACGAGTGAAAAAACTTGGGAAAAGCTACAACCTCAGAGTCCTTCTCGTTCAAGTAGATAGAAAGAATCCAATTATCCGCTGAAAGATTTAGCAAAAACGTATAAAATGCGTTACTTAGATGGATATTTTGTCAATTAAATTTAGCACACCGGAAGTAGATGATATGTGACCGCCCGTGTATTGCACATTATGAAAGCTAATTTCCCATAACTTTCGCGAGAACATCTCATTGTTCAAACTTGTCTAAGCAACCTAAAATTGTTCTTGTTTCTTTTCAGTAATATCCCAGGAAATGTGTGTGTTTGTAACATACCTACCATTACTTGTTTTTTTTTTTCTAAAATCTCAGAGTCAATAATTGCTTTTTTGTAGCATCTCTTGGTCAACCATTGCTTTTGTGTAATATTGCATTGTAAAAGTGGTGAGACTACTGGGGACCCCCTTACACTGTTCGTTTTTCACCAGCATAGGTTATTATTTATTGATTTTCTTGCATCCACTGCCCACCTCAGGGCTGATGCTAGGAGGGTGCGGGGCATTGGGAACATTGAATAAAGACATCTAACCGAATAACCCACTTCTGCGAGATCTCATCACCTGCATAGAAGGATTATATTTAAGAAAACCAAAGCCCGGTGAATGATAGCGGTAACTCTGACATCCTGCAGGAACGTCAATTGCTACCACATTCGTAGGAACAGATGGTGGGGCCTTTCAAAATTGCAGCCCCTTCTTTTTAGAATTCGGCTGGGATAAAGTCTACACTTGGAGAATTGCCATTGCTTGAGGTAATGCGTATTTCTTCTAGCGTCTTGAAAGGATACCTGTCTCACTGGGTGTATTCTCTTTCAAAGTTCACCGACAAGGGCGTTGTCTCAAACTCAAGGTCTTTAAGTTCATCAATATGATCAAATTAACTGAATTATATATATATATATATATATATATATATATATATATATATATATATACACTTTTTCCGCTACAAAATAAGGGCTTGAATTTTCGGAAAATTATTTGTTAATTTTGGTATATATTCAAAATATAAGTTAGATTATGATGAAAAGTGAAATGTAGGTTAATTAAAATTCATTTAATTACTTGGTTAAAAATTGTACTTCGTTTTAAAAATGATGTGTATCCAGCAGTAACTTAGCGACAAATGCTGTATATCCATTTTGATAGCATAACATTATTCCCTGTAGCAAATAATTCAAGTTGTTTACAGATTACAAACCACTTACAGAAAAAAAAAAAAAAAGTTGTATCATCTACATTCTATAATTGTGTATGATTAACGTTTTTTATTGATGTATTTTAAAAGAACAGTATTATAAATGCTGGAAAGTCACTTCCAATAATGTAATGTTTAGATTGCGTTTATGTTTGCATAATTTTGTTTTTATCAATCTCAATTAAATACAAAAGTAAACAAGACAATGTTCAATTCACAAATAATTTTATTTTTCGTTAGAACAACGAAAAAATAGAAAATAATGAAGTACCTGATTCAGAGTGTGCATCATCTTCAATAGCAGTTTGGTTGATTCAGAGTGTGCATCATCTTTAATAGCAGTTTGGTTGATTCAGAGTGTGCATCATCTTCAATAGCAGTTTGGTTGATTCAGAGTGTGCATCATCTTCAATAGCAGTTTGGTTGATTCAGAGTGTGCATCATCTTCAATAGCAGTTTGGTTGATTCAGAGTGTGCATCATCTTCAATAGCAGTTTGGTTGATTCAGAGTGTGCATCATCTTCAATAGCAGTTTGGTTTTGTTCCAGGAAAAGTTGATGCTTCTTATTTACATTCAAATCAGAGGGCAACTATTTCTGTCCTTGAACACCCTTTTTTTCTGTCATGGCTGGATCTGCAACTTTTAATTTTCATTTCCTTAACACTTCTGATGTGTAGTAACGATAACCATAAAAATAATAATGTAAAATGAAACTTAGTGTTTTTTTTTAATAAAGTTACCGGTGTTTCACCGTGCAGAAGCATTGATCGTGATTACACGTAACCGAGAGGATCTTTCCTCCATGACACGTCACCGAGAGGATCTTTCCTCCATGACACGTCACCGAGAGGATCTTTCCTCCATGACACGTCACCGAGAGGATCTTTCCTCCATGACACGTCACCGAGAGGATCTTTTCTCCATGACACGTAACCGACAGGATCTTTCCTCCATGATACGTCACCGAGAGGATCTTTCCTCCATGGCACGTCACCGAGAGGATCTTTCCTCCATAACACGTAACCGAGAGGATCTTTCCTCCATGACACGTCACCGAGAGGATATTTCCTCCATGACACGTCACCGAGAGGATCTTTCCTCCATGACACGTCACCGAGAGGATCTTTCCTTTGTTTGCATGAAAAAAAGATTTGTCCTTTTCTGGTGGTGAGCTCTTTTTCCTTTTCTTTTCCGAGATTTCACAGTACAAACAACTCTTTCATCCAGGCTGTCGTTATGCACCGCGTTTGTTGTTGTTTCGTGTCGTGCTTTTTAGTACGCATGCGCAGAATGCCGCAGAGTAGCTTGCCAATCACACGGAATAATCCAAAAATACATTATACAACATTTTGAAAATAAAAAAAAATAAAAGAATTCACACCGCGTTTTGAAAATGAAATGATTTTTAGACATATAATAATATAGAATAAAAATCAGTTTGGTAGATTACTTTAAAATGTCCTAAAGGAAGATGTTTTGCTCTATAAGAATGTACATTTATCTCATTTTTTTAATATTGCGGATACCGCATTTTGAAAATCGACTCTTCATAAATTAATATAGCATACACTAATTAGCTATAATTTACACACATTATTAATTAAATAATGTTATATCAATAATAGATGTATTTTTTTTTATTTAAAAAATTCACGTATTGTTCAGTATAAATTTTTTTTCTTTTCTTGGTACATAATTAAATATTCTTTGTTAAATCATAATTTAAAAGTAATTTTTTTAAAGAGAAACAATTAAATTGCAATGACGTTTGGAGCTGCCTTACTACTAATGTAAAATCTTAATTAAATTATTGTTAACTTTTCTGTTATATCAATTCAACTTTCATTATTTATGAAGTTCTTTTAAAGCACGAAAGACATTTTCTTTATCAAGGGAAACAATTGCTCTCTTTTTCTTTTTTTTTAAAAAGTTTTATCGCATAAAATTGACCACCATGCTGGAAGTTTTTATTTTATTTTAGTATTTAATATGCAAGTTATAAATAGGTTATAAGTAGTAATAAGACATTTAAACTGAAAAATAAACAGTTAAATTTTACTTGCATAAAATTGTTAATTTTAAAGAAACTACAAAGTTTTAAAAATAAAGAATATTAAAATAATACAAAATATGCTTATACCAACTGTTCTTAGTAGAGAATACTAGGTTGCGCTGCCGATATATGTTACAAGTGACATTGCACTTGACTTCGATCTCTACTATTCGAGATTGCAATAAAAAACAAGATGCCTATAATGCCCAAATAAATCAGTCATACTCCCTACACCATCCTTATCAACTATGTGTCACATTTGCCCCCTTTTTTTTTAAGGCGCGAGAACACGACAGGCGTTGTATTGCCACTCAAAGAAAGAAATGGTGTTAAAGTTTCAAAGTTACACATGCATTACATCACTTTGAAATTATTTTTATAGAACATATATTTATACGAAAAAAATATTTGGGCCCTGTCCCCAAAAGGAATATTGTAAAATGATTGTACCAATTTAGAAACCTTTCCAGACATGCGCACAACGACTCCAAGTGTTTGTGTTTTTTTTCCACGATCGGAAGAATCGTATGTGAACACATACGAGAATTATATTTATATAGTTTAGCTCATAACCCACAAAAATACCAAATACGAATTTACGGCCCCCGGCACTAAATGGATTATTGTAAAATAGTTGGACTTATTTAGAAAAGTACTTATTAATTTACAAATCAATTAAAATGTCGTTATTTGTATTTGATTCAATTCCATCGACCAATGCAATCGTCTGCTTGAAAATATACTTTATGAGTTCAATTAGAAAAATATAAATATGGAGCCTCCGGCTCTGAAAGGAATTTTGTAAAATAAGTTTATACTAAATAAGTATCGTTTTCTGGCGTGACAAAACAAACTCGCCAACGTCTTATCACAATCTGATGAATGATATAGGAAAACAAATGTCTTATCACAATCTGATGAATGATATAGGAACACAAATGTCTTATCACAATCTGATGAATGATATATGAACACAAACGTCTTATCACAATCTGATGAATGCTATAGGAACACAAATGTCTTATCACAATCTGATGAATGCTATAGGAACACAAATGTCTTATCACAATCTGATAAAGGATATAGGAACACAAATGTCTTATCACAATCTGATGAATGATATAGGAACACAAATGTCTTATCACAATCTGATGAATGATAAGGGAACACAAATGTCTTATCACAATCTGATAAATGATATAGGAACACAAATGTCTTATCACAATCTGATGAATTATATGGGAACACAAATGTCTTATCACAATCTGATAAATGATATAGGAACACAAATGTCTTATCGCAATCTGAGAAATGATATAGGAACACAAATGCATTATCACAATCTGATGAATGATATAGGAACACAAACATCTTATCACAATCTGATGAATGATATGGGAACACAAACTGAAATTGTATTTTTACAGTTCATATACAGTACACTAAAACGAATTAAATGCTCCCCCTGCTACAAACAGTATATTGTACAATGGTGTATATAAGTCAAACTTCTTACTTTGTAACATACACATTGAAATATTGCTCTTTGTATTTTATTACATTACATCAAGCCATGCAATAGTTCGTTTTTGAATTATAAACTCGTGTGTCTATTTTTAAAACAAAGTTTAAATCCCCCGACCCAAAACGGAAACAGGTAAAATTATGTTTTCTAATTTAGAAACATTTGAGTGCGTGCGCACATAAGTTCACTAAAGTTATATCGTGTCGGATGAATGGTGTAGGAATGCATACAACAATATTGTTTAGATACGTAATTTAAAATAAAATTTTAAAAAACTCTTGTTGGGTCACTGGCAACAAACAGAATATTGCAGAGGGGTTGCACTAATTCATAAACCTTATAACTATAACAAACTGATAGAAAACCGCTCTTTCTTTTTTATTAAGACTTTTATCCCCACATGCATTTGTTTCTGTTTGAAAGTATGTTTATAGAGCTCATGTATGAAAGTATGTTGATATTGCTCATGTAAGAAAGTATGTTGATATTGCTCATGTAAGAATGTATGTTTATATTGCTCATGTAAGAAAGTATGTTGATATTGCTCATGTAAGAAAGTATGTTTATATTGCTCATGTAAGAAAGTATGTTGATATTGCTCATTTAAGAAAGTATGTTTATATTGCTCATGTAAGAAAGTATGTTTATATTGCTCATGTATGAAAGTATGTTTATATTGCTCATTTAAGAAAGTATGTTTATATTGCTCATGTAAGAAAGTATGTTTATATTGCTCATGTAAGAAAGTATGTTTATATTGCTCATGTAAGAAAGTATGTTGTTATTGCTCATGTAAGAAAGTATGTTTATATTGCTCATGTTAGAAAGTATGTTTATATTGCTCATGTAAGAAAGTATGTTTATATTGCTCATGTAAGAAAGTATGTTTATATTGCTCATGTAAGAAAGTATGTTTATATTGCTCATGTAAGAAAGTATGTTGATATTGCTCATGTAAGAAAGTATGTTGATATTGCTCATGTAAGAAAGTATGTTCATATTGCTCATGTAAGAAAGTATGTTTATATTGCTCATGTAAGAAAGTATGTTTATATTGCTCATGTAAGAAAGTATGTTGATATTGCTCATGTAAGAAAGTATGTTTATATTGCTCATGTAAGAAAGTATGTTTATATTGCTCATGTAAGAAAGTATGTTCATATTGCTCATGTACGAAAGTATGTTGATATTGCTCATGTATGAAAGTATGTTTATATTGCTCATGTAAGAAAGTATGTTTATATTGCTCATGTAAGAAAGTATGTTGATATTGCTCATGTAAGAAAGTATGTTTATATTGCTCATGTAAGAAAGTATGTTTATATTGCTCATGTAAGAAAGTATGTTTATATTGCTCATGTAAGAAAGTATGTTGATATTGCTCATGTAAGAAAGTATGTTGATATTGCTCATGTAAGAAAGTATGTTCATATTGCTCATGTAAGAAAGAATGTTGATATTGCTCATGTATGAAAGTATGTTTACATTGCTCATGTAAGAAAGTATGTTTATATTGCTCATGTAAGAAAGTATGTTGTTATTGCTCATGTAAGAAAGTATGTTTATATTGCTCATGTTAGAAAGTATGTTTATATTGCTCATGTAAGAAAGTATGTTTATATTGCTCATGTAAGAAAGTATGTTGATATTGCTCATGTAAGAAAGTATGTTTATAGAGCTCATGTACGAAAGTATGTTGATATTGCTCATGTAAGAAAGTATGTTGATATTGCTCATGTAAGAAAGAATGTTGATATTGCTCATGTAAGAAAGTATGTTTATAGAGCTCATGTATGAAAGTATGTTGATATTGCTCATGTAAGAAAGTATGTTGATATTGCTCATGTAAGAAAGAATGTTGATATTGCTCATGTAAGAAAGTATGTTTATATTGCTCATGTAAGAAAGTATGTTTATAGAGCTCATGTATGAAAGTATGTTGATATTGCTCATGTAAGAAAGTATGTTGATATTGCTCATGTAAGAAAGAATGTTGATATTGCTCATGTAAGAAAGTATGTTTATATTGCTCATGTAAGAAAGTATGTTTATATTGCTTATTTACGAAGGTATGTTGATATTGCTCGTGTAAGAAAGTATGTTTATATTGCTCATGTAAGAAAGTATGTTGATATTGCTCATGTAAGAAAGTATGTTTATATTGCTCATGTAAGAAAGTATGTTGATATTGCTCATGTAAGAAAGTATGTTTATATTGCTCATGTAAGAAAGTATGTTTATATTGCTCATGTAAGAAAGTATGTTTATATTGCTCATGTAAGAAAGTATGTTTATATTGCTCATGTAAGAAAGTAGGTTTATATTGCTCATGTACGAATGTATGTTGATATTGCTCGTGTAAGAATGTATGTTTATATTGCTCATGTAAGAAAGTATGTTGATATTGCTCATGTAAGAAAGTATGTTTATATTGCTCATGTAAGAAAGTATGTTTATATTGGTCATGTAAGAAAGTATGTTTATATTGCTCATGTATGAAAGTATGTTTATATTGCTCATGTACGAAGGTATGTTTATATTGCTCATGTAAGAAAGTATGTTTATATTGCTCATGTAAGAAAGTATGTTGATATTGCTCATGTATGAAAGTATGTTTATATTGCTCATGTAAGAAAGTATGTTTATATTGCTCATGTAAGAAAGTATGTTTATATTGCTCATGAAGAAAGTATGTTTATATTGCTCATGTAAGAAAGTATGTTTATATTGCTCATGTAAGAAAGTATGTTTATATTGCTCATGTAAGAAAGTATGTTTATATTGCTCATGTAAGAAATTATGTTTATATTGTTCATGTAAGAAAGTATGTTTATATTGCTCATGTAAGAAAGTATGTTTATATTGCTCATGTAAGAAAGTATGTTTATATTGCTCATGAAGAAAGTATGTTTATATTGCTCATGTAAGAAAGTATGTTTATATTGCTCATGTAAGAAAGTATGTTTATAGTGCTCATGTAAGAAAGTATGTTTATATTGCTCATGTAAGAAAGTATGTTTATATTGCTCATGTAAGAAAGTATTTTTATATTGCTCATGTAAGAAAGTATGTTTATATTGCTCATGTAAGAAAGTATGTTTATATTGCTCATGTAAGAAAGTATGTTTATATTGTTCATGTACAAAGGTATGTTGATATTGCTCATGTAAGAAAGTATGTTTATATTGCTCATGTACGAAGGTATGCTGATATTGCTCATGTATGAAAGTATGTTGATATTGCTCATGTAAGAGAGTATGTTTATATTGCTCATGTACGAAGGTATGTTGATATTGCTCATGTCTGAAAGTATGTTGATATTGCTCATGTAAGAAAGTATGTTTATATTGCTCATGTAAGAAAGTATGTTGATATTGCTCATGTACGAAGGTATGTTGATATTGCACGTGTAAGAAAGTATATTTATATTCCTCATGTAAGAAGGTATGTTGATATTTCTCATGTATGAAAGTATGTTGATATTGCTCATAAAAGAAAGTATGTTGATATTGCTCATGTACGAAGGTATGTTGATATTGCTCATGTATGAAAGTATGTTGATATTTCTCATGTAAGAAAGTATGTTTATATTGCTCATGTAAGAAAGTATGTTTATATTGCTCATGTAAGAAAGTATGTTTATATTGCTCATGTAAGAAAATATGTTTATATTGCTCATGTATGAAAGTATGTTTATATTGCTCATGTAAGAAAGTATGTTTATATTGCTCATGTAAGAAAGGGTAATTTAGGGCCCATGGCTGAAAACGGAACATTTTAAAATTGAAATAATTCCGAAAAAATGTCGGGCATTGGCACAGTAAATAACAAAAGACGGATTAATGGTATAGGAGCGCATTCGGAAATTATATTTTCGTTTTATTGCTTATGATGAATCAAGGGAAATAATACATTAGTATTGCCAATATTTCTGACGCGCTCCCATTAACGATACAAACTCTGCATTGGTCATAAAATCATGACCCTTCTTTTTATCAAAATGATATCTGGGCTGACCATTTGGCAGAGTCGTACCTAGTGTGTTTGGCGCCATGGGACATTGATTCATTTTCACTCCAACATGACCAATCAGCTCTAAAAAGCATTACACTCTAAATAGCATCACATGATGTTTTGGTGTCCCCGTTAGTTCAGTGGATGGTCATATCTGTTCCGCACTTCTCTCTTTAGCTATGCCTCAGGCCTCTTTTACTGTATCTTAGATGGTAATGTTATAAACAGTAATAAGGAAATAATGTGTGTATAGGGAGATTTGGGGACCAAGGAAATGCTCGAAAGGGGGGGGTCGTGGTATGTGAGAGAGAGAGAGAGTATAATGACGTTTAACACCTACAATTAAGAATTAACTAGTTTGGCTAATGTGTGCGAGAGAGTGTATTATGGCGCTCTATCCCTACAAGTCAGGATCAACTAGGATGGGTTGTGTGTGAGAGAGAGGTTATTATGGCATTTTATCCCAATAATTAAGAATCAAACAGGTTCGGTCGTGTCTGAAAGAGAGATTATTATGGCGTTGTATCCCTACAAGAAAGGATCAAAATCGAGGGTATCAGATTACGATATATCATTTTTGTTCATTTATTTTATTTTATATAACTCTTATTGCACAACTAAAATAAAATTCTTATAATTTTTTTTTTTTTTAATTCAATGTTTTTCATCACATAACATTATATTTCGTTCTGCGTAGAGAAAAGCAAAAACTATAACAGAAAATGTGATAGGTAGGTTTATTTTTTTTTAAAATTATTCAACACATTTTTTTCTATGAAATAAAAACCATTCTTGCTACATTTCTAGTGAATTTATTTTTAAGTGTTATTTACTTATTGCATGAGCGAAATATCCCTTTGTGTAATTTCCCCTTTTATTGTATAGTTTCAGAAATAACATGTGTAATTTCATTATAAAAATATCCAGCCAGCCAAGAGTGCAAAAATGATCATAATTACTAAATCTTATGCATTGGCGTAATCCGAAACTAACATTACTTCTTGCCAGATAGGGATTTTATACAATATGTTGTATGGGGACAAACTATGTTTGAAATTGTAACTAACAATAACTATCATAACATGACATTTGAAATTATGATCAAATGGACATTTAAAAGAATGTTACTGTTATCCGTGGTCGATTTCTGTCAGAAAAATCGTCTAACATTTCAGTAGCAAGCTCCATTTCCATTTCGTGCTTCTTTTTACGCTGCCCTTATTGCTTAGCTAAAGTCACATAATATTTAGTCAACTTATCTATAAAAACGACAGCCTTTTTTGGTTCAGCTGTTTTGTGAGCATGAAAATCTTCCTCAATGTACTGTGTGCCGACTGCCTGTATTTTAAGTGAAAGACCTCTGTGATATTTTTAAAAGTGATTCATGCCAAGCTCTCACCCGAGAAGTGTGTGTAGACATATCAAAGAAGTTGTCCAATGATCTTTTACATCAAATTAGAGATGACAGTGTTGTGTTTTAAATTAGCCACATAAAGATAAAGAGTCTTTTACTGGTGACAGATTTTAACAGTCACAGAGAACTCCGGTGTTCTTCCATACGGGCTACGTGTCCCATCTAACGGAGCTGAGACTGCATCAGAGTGGTGAAGATACTAGGTAGGTTCGCTCTAGCGAGGACCTCGGTGTCGGGGACTTTGTATTGCCACCTGATGTCGAGGAGTTTCCTGAGGCAGGTAGTGTGAAAATGATTCAGTTTCTTGGCGTGACGCTGGTAGACAGTCCCCGTTTCACATCCATATATTCACGTACACGAAGTCTTTTGATGCAGATTTTTTAAAAAATTAAATTAAATAACGACATCATATAGAATTTATAATAATATAATTACATTTTGGGACATACATCTTGTCTAAAGAATATATTTAACACAATTCATTTAAATCAGAATTGACTTGATGACAACAAATGTATGAGTCACAAAGTAATAAAATAAATTTTAATGATGCTGACACTATTCAAACGATTTTCTTGATGACGTCAGAGTCAGAACTCAAGTGAGAAATTATGTGTAGCAGTAACGTCATGCGTCTTTCTCTTTCTCGCTACAAACATGTTTCCACATGTGGTCGATAGCCACATTGTTTAATATTTATTTTGAAATCAGGGTGATCTGAGTATGTTGTGCCTGGTGTGAAGCATGATATCATCATTGATAGTCTCCAGATGTTCTGATGCGCAATCTCCAGTATGTGTGGTAACTAGAGTTGAGATTGATGTACTCATAGGCCGTCTTGAATGTGTGGTAACTATCGTGGAACTGGAGGTTTCATCTTTTACCTTGTAACATCAGAAGCTTATTTGGTGAGAGACATCATTATTGTCATCACCGAGCGTGTCCTGACGTCTTAGCTTTTTTGAACGAGATATTGTCAGATTCTTAGACCTATAAAGTTGATATGATTCAAGATAGCTCGTATCACTGAAGCGAAGTACAGAAACACAACATCATATGTGGGAGGATAGCAATAAGAAAACTACCATTACAAACAACGCTAACATAGCACGTCATTTACCATTGCAATAATCACTTACAGAAACTAGAGGTGAATTATTTCCTTCAATTTATTTATTGTATTGTCAAACTATTATCTTTTTATAATATTATTTTAACCATCACATATTTGTGTTGAAAATGTTTGTTTTTTTAATTTATATTTTCAAATTTACACATAATATATTTTTGTGACCATTATGCATCGTTCCCAATTTTAAAAAAAAATCCTTTTACTGTCTTCAATTATCATTGTACACTGTTGTACGGGCTTTAATTATTATTTAAATCTTTTGTACCGTATTCAATTATCATTTGACTATGTTCTACCGTCTTCTTATTAAACAATGGGTTTATTATTTTATTTAGGTTCATACGCGTAATTCGACGCCATCTTTCTGTGATGGGATCATTTGTAAAATGATTTTTAATAAAAAAATAATTTTATTGAATAAATAGTTAACCCCCCCTCGCCGCCTCCAAAAAAAAATACATTCTAATTGCTATAAGTTAATTAAAACTATGTGTCCAACAACAGCGAGTCAGGCAGAGAAGCTTGCCATTTAAGGCAATCTGGAATTTTTGTTTTAATTTGACCCCCCCCCCCCCAAACCATACTTTAACTTAAAGTGAACCTAATTTAAAAAAAAAAAACACATTAAAAAAATTATAGGTTGATTCTTTGCCGTAACTTTAGTATTATGTGTAAAACTTTTCATTTCTAAAGTCAGGAATCAGGTATGTGCTAAAATGTCTTCTTTGCAATTTCATACGGTTTATGTGCACTTTAAAAATGTGAGGACTATAAGAAGCATTCTCAAGTGTGCCACAGTTGGAATTGATTTAGTTTATTCTGGGCTGGAGCTACTAGAGATGTTCCTACTCATTGCTAATTTTAGAGCTTCACAAGATACCCATTCAGAATACTTGTTAACATCACACTATACCAATTCAGCATACTTGTTAACATCACACTAGATAGCCATTCATAATACTTGTTAACTTCAAACAAGTGGGTTTCAAAGGCCGGAATACATGCCAGGCATATTACTAGCAACATCGTAAGACTGTGATCTACAATTGGTAAAAGTGATTCACTAGTCGAGCATTTTGTGTTTACATGTTTTTTTTCTTGACGTGTTGTCTTTTATTTTTACTGTTATCTTTATGTTATATTATAATGTTGTTGTTTTTTTCCATTATATATTTTTTTTTTCTATTTCTGTTTTTTTCCAAGGGGGGGCATATTTACTTTTGTTGCCCTAGTAGAGCCGCACAAAACAAACGAACAAGCACACAGAATGACTAACCTTAAGTTTACTTACCCATCAGTCCGTTGCTTTTCTTCTGTTGACTTCTCTGCGTCCCATATCACTGCATTGTTTGTGTGAAATGATGTTGTTTGAGATAAGTTATGTTTCCAGCAGACTACTTCCATCGTACTAGTTAATAATTCTCTTTATCTGCCTTATCAATGTTGACATTAGATGTCAGAAGACTACTTCCATCATACTAGTAAATGATTCTCTTTATCTACCTTCTCAAAGCAGACATCATGCTTTATTCAAAGCTGTAATTCACTAGAATTTGATTCCCGTTTTAGGGATATAATAAATATGATTAGTCAGTACGCTGTATTTCATATTCCTTAATTTTAAATACATAAAATAACATTATTTTAGTTATAAAAATGAATTTATTCTGTTGTTTTTAAAGATTTCAACAATTGAGATGATTTATGTACTAATTTTCTTTAAAGGCTTTATAATTGTCTGTTAAGTTGCAATATACTTAAAGATAATTTTTTTAAAAATTCTTTATATTAACTTCGCTTTTGTTCATGGCTGACTGACACAATCTTTGGACGTTTATTTGACGGACTACCAATCAACTTTTGAACGGAAACTTTGCACTGATAGTTTTGGCACATGGCACAAGTTTCTAAAATTGTTTAGCTTTACGTCCAATCACAACCTCGAACAATAGTTATTTCCATTATTTAAGGGTAACATGGAAACAATTCCCGATATCTGTGCTTAAAGATATTCCAAAAATAAATATAAATAAATATATATATTTATATATATTTATATATATATATATATATATATATAATATTTATATGTGCTTAAAGATATTCTAAAAATAAATATAAATAAATATATATATTTATATATATTATATATATATATATATATATATATATATAATATATATATATATATATATATATATATCGCAAATTGTTTTTAGTTCGAAATATTGTATTTTGTTTTATGAAAATTTTGGAGAAACAAATCTATAGCGTAATATTGGAGGATTCATTAGGCCAATAATATAGTAGATGGATCTGAAATAATGTGTGGCCGGAGAGCCGTGAAAAAGGGTAGTGGTTGTTGGAGAGATGACTCATTGTAATTCTTATAAAGTGCATTAATTGCATACATGTTTGTCAAAGGTCACATTTTACATTTATTTTGACAAAAAAAGTGGATTGAATACATTTAGCGCCAGGGTCTAATAATACAGTCATTTCATGAAAACATGCACAACACTGTAACCTCAAATGACTATGTCTCTTATAAATTCCTAGTCTGCAGAGCATGAAAACAAAGTTCTCAACTAAAAGCCAATGGTCTTCTTCATTTCTTCTTGATTATTCTTTCAGGGATGGTGAAGACGGAATTCACATCCTTACAATTTCTAATGGTAGACTGTTTATAGTCGCCCATCTTTATGCAAAGTCCAAGTTAAATAGGAGTACTACTAATTCGTGAAATACTCTTCACTTACAAAGGTGTCTTCACAAAGCAAATACAAGAAAGACATTAAAACCAAATATGGTTAGTTAAAAAAATATATAAAACATTATTTTTTTTCTCAGATATGTCACTAGAATAAGCTCTTTACATTTGCTCCAGATTTACATTGAGCACAAGGTCTTTAACAAGTTGTATATTTTGACGGTTATCTACTTGAGGAAGTCAGTAGAGAAATTCATAGCTGAATGGGGCAAAGATTTTGGACTTGTCAGTATTTGATGTTTTGAATTTCATAGCTAAATGGGAACTAAAATGTTTGACTTTTTTCGTATTTGATTTTTGAAATTCATAGTTAAAAAAGACTTTTTAGAATGCTCTCTATAAGCCTTCAATTGTCTCGTTCAATCTGTGTGTCCGTAGATTCATGTGTGATGAATTTATCAAAACCAAGACTCGTCAAACTTTTTTTTAAAAAGATAAACCATGGGACATTCAAGCCTTTGTGATCTGGCTCTACTATTAAATGAGAAGTTGTGTGGTCAAGGAAATTGTTTTCAATAATGTCATTGACAGGTTTTCAGTTTTGAACAACAGGAAATATAAAATTTTAAGTAACGCAAATGCAGTGTGAATACAACTATAGCTTAACATTGTTACAGTTCTTAAATACATTTACCACTTGATATTTAATTACTTTATTTTTCTTGTATTTGTTTGCTTGTATTTAAGTAGAAATAAAAATCCATTATAGAAGTTTGGGGAGGGGGCAAGGGGGGACTATGAGTTTGACGCATCCACTGACACCGACCCTAGCTACGTCACTGTACTTCAGCAATTAATAAAAGGGAGTGTGGGGGGGGTGGCCTATTGTCATTTTTGGTGAAGGACGGAAGGGATGGGACCTGAACTAACGGGAGAGAGAATGGAGGACAGAAATGAGAGGGGTAGGGAATATTGTTTAAGCGTTTCCTCGGTACAGGCAAGGATCTAATTCGAGAAATCTCAAGTTAATATATATTTAAAATAAAATTTTCTTACACAATTTGCAAGAATATCTATTGCAACATCGTGACTATTTATTTATAATAAATCCCTAGATGAAGGAATCGAAGTCAAGTGGACAACAACTTTATATAAGTCATTATAGTCCACTAGGACACGATTGTCAAAAGGCTAGAGCCCTGGTTTAGCATATTTAATATTATATGTATTTCTTATAAAGTTTAAAATGTTAATTTTGTATTTAAATTTTAAAAAACGAGTAAAAGAATAAATCTGATTAACAATTTTAACGATTTATTGCACAAGCTTTGTTTATAAAAAAAAAATAACACATTTGCATAGCACAAAAATAAAATAAAATCTCTTTCAAAATCTAAATGATATCAACTAAATCATGTATTAAAGGCATGCGATTGTATCCCTTGAAACACATTTATTTGGTTTAAAAATTCTTGAGAAAAAAAGAAGATAAATTTTTGAAAATATATAAATATGTGAATGGTTAAATTAGACAACGGGACTATAGGGTAATATTTGTTGGCCATTAGCCTTTCTCAGGTGACATGACATATCAAAATAGGACAAAATGAAAAGACAAAAAACATTTAAGTAATCTCCTTTGCAAATTCCGGAAGTTAGATTTAAAAAAAAAACAGGATTACAGAAGTGCAAAAAAAAAAAAAAAATTTAAAAATAACTCTTTAAAAAATATTATTTATATCGTGATGTTATTTTATGAAGCCTGTACCCCAACAAAAACAAGCACTTGACTTTTTAACCTGTGGACA